>ONZP01000142.1:0-107786 GCA_900312805.1 Fusarium torulosum
TGGTTTTTGTTTTTGTTTTTGTTTTTATGTTCAATAGGTTCTGTTCGTCGAGTCGCAGGTCAGTGCCATCCATGCTTGTGCCACGCGATAGCTTAACATCAGAAACATGGCTCTATAATGTATCGCTGACTCGGTACACCAGATTCATGTCCTTGACAGTCCAGGCAAACGCCCTCTTTAGGAAGTTAATCGTCTTCTCCGTTCTGGCTCTCCGGGACTCAGAACCGCTGCCGGCTAGCGCATCAACCTGAGCCTTATTCCGCTAGTCCAGACTCCAGAGAGACAACATGCACCACAAAGGCAAGCAGAGCCGGAGCCTTTTCTTCGGTCTGTGTACGGAACTCTGGAGAAGTCTAAAGATGTTTTGTAGATCACTTCCCTCAGCTTGTATGCTGGCAGCCAGACACAGCTAGTCATACATGAAGGCTGAAGCTGCAGAGTCTCGTGATTCTCCAGAGGACCGGTCACAGGGGGAGGAAGGATAAATACTTCGGATCTCCTGTTATGGTGTGTTCCCGGGGCCCGGGAAACCGTCACCCGGAGTTGAGCGTCACTGCATCTGGCGCCTGTCACTTACAGCCTCTAAAAACTCTGACACGCAACTTATCGTTCGAACGACCATCATGTCACCGCACTGCGCTCAGACCTACTCGGCCGAGATGCCTACGACTAGATGCCGCTGACAGCTGGTAGCTGATACCGGTATCGATTCCCACTGTCCAAGTGTACATACAAAGAGTCCGAATAACCAGACACCATGCCCAGCGACAAGTCGCAACGCTCACCGAGTCACTGGTCCACATGTTCGACTCTTGGTGTTTCCAGATAGGACATGATCATCAGCTTGGCCGCGGATAGCTGAGTACCGATAGCTCTACCTACGAAATGATTCCAGGTCCTGGGAAAGCTCCTGCACTCCAAAGCTTAGAATGACATGCACGCCGTCTTATGCCCGCTGGCCCACTCTAGTTGGATGAGGACCCCACGCATATTGCACCCTCGAGACTGAAGCTCTACCAGGTGCCAGGCTACCTAGGCAAGCTAGGCTAGTTTTTTCCTCACTAGCCACCGCACGGAATGTTTCGTGCGGCATTTTCTCCATCACTGGTCGATTGACATTTCTTCAAAGGCTCCAGTTGCTGTCAACCTGTGGCTTGGGTTGCTCTCGCTACGAGCCTACAGCATTGACTGTTGGATCCTGCAGGGTCCGTTGATCAATCTCATTTAGCACCCCTCGCTCTGCCCCTCGTGCACGGTTGACATTGATGGCGGGGTTTAACCACCGATGGTTGAATGAGCTACTGCTACGGTAATTGCTTTTTCTTGCTTATCTGCACTGTTTATTCCCTGGGATGGATCATGGCATGATCGAACTACAGTACCTCGCCGTTCTGAGCTGTAGCAAACTTGGCCTGACGAACGCCTGCAAACATAGGTAGTCCACATGATGCAGAGAGGGGCAGGGCAGTATGATTGGCAGCACAACGACCCTTACTTCAAACGGGATCTTATGAAGCCCACCATGCCTCATACTTTTGATATTGGGTATTGAGCCGTTGTTTACAACCAGTACCCACTACTTTGGACCTCACCGCAAACTGCTCACCAGCGTTACACCTTTAAAACCTTAGCAAGGCTGACGAGTGCTTGATGCATGACCTCTGGATCTATAGTTGCACATAGTATTGTCAAACCGCATAAATCGGCAACATCTTGTCGCACATATTCAGCTCGACATCACGATCGAACCACTAGTGACCCAATGACCCAGTTCCCGGGAAGCCTGTAGCATGCGCGCCTCACAAAGCCAAGCGCTTCTGCCACTGCGTATAATAGTCCATAGACACAGACCACGTCTAAACCGTCGTCCAGCTTCGACGGGTGACAATCTCACATTGAACAAAGGCTGTAAGGCCTGAATGTCAATCACACGCGGAACCGTCCCCATTCGAGGCCCGCAATGCATCCTCCTGCGAGGTGACAACTCCCCGCACAAACCGGTTTTTGACTCAGCTTCTGCGTCTTGGCTACGCGGTTGCGGTGGGTATTTGTTTTCTTCATTTTTCTTCCCTTTCCACTAGATGTTTCTCCGACATGACACTGGTGTAAAACAAAAAGAAGAAGCGAAAGTGACGTGGCGACTAGTCCCAGTCAAAAGACGGCCCTGAGCGGGCCGCTTTTGCTGGTCGGTTGATGCTCAACCCCGGCTGCAGAACGGGGGGTGGGGCGGTGAAGGGACCCCGCGCCGGCTTAGGAAGCACGGAGACGGGAGGCTTCGCTGATACCATGTCTGCGGGCCAAGGGGGTCAGTAGATCCCGGAATGGAAGCTCTTGAGGAATGTGGATGTATTCGAGAAGCTTTCTAAATATGTTCTTAATAGGCAATGTCTGTATCCAATGTCATAAGACGTAGCTAAAGGCCAAACACAACAAAGTAAAGCAAAGTAAAAAGCAAAGTAGTAAAGCAATCTCTTCTCAGAAAGACTGCTTTCTGGACGTAAGGCTAAGACGATATACGCAAGAAATACTATTAATCCATGACGCTCCAATATCCAAATCCTCAAACTTGTTTGTTTCCCCGATTCTTATATAATTCACAATGTCACGGTTTATGATCCAGAGGGTAGGATGCCTCGCTCTAAAACATCACCTTCGTCGCCACGCTTAACAACCAAGCAGCATCTCTCCAACCGCCCTCATCAGTGCGTGGAGGTGGCAAACGCTCTTCGGGAGCTGTTGATATGCCTGCCAGATTCCGAGATGACCAACTGCGAGAGTGACCGAGTTGAGAGTCTCCTTCAATTGGAGTCTCGTCACTATCTTCGTCTGAGTCCTCGTCGTCTTCTTCGACCGAAAAAAGGGACCAGACGCTTCCGAACCAAGTGCCAGTACCCGCCTGACCCTTGCGCACTAGCC
Source organism: Fusarium torulosum (assembly GCA_900312805.1). Taxonomy (NCBI): domain Eukaryota; kingdom Fungi; phylum Ascomycota; class Sordariomycetes; order Hypocreales; family Nectriaceae; genus Fusarium; species Fusarium torulosum. The sequence continues at coordinate 2,917 of ONZP01000142.1, forward strand.
GTCGTACAGTAGCTTCGTCATCCTGAGTCAGATCCTGCTCGAGCTCCTCAAGCTTCTCATCGAGGTTTACAAAGTCGGGACCGGGGAGGTCATCATTTGCCTCTTGGTGGGGGAAGTAAGACTCGTCAGCGGTTGTTGAGAACTCGAGAGGCGAATGGAGGAGGCTCCGAGGTCGTGTCAAGCTGTGGGATCGACTATGGGCGCGGCTGGGAAAGCGGCTGGCATATGGAGTAGCATCTTCTTCATTGGGAGCAGTGCTACCGCGACGGCTGGCACGACGACTGGTGATATCACGCTCGCGGGCGAGTTCGGTCTCGAAGATATTCTCATCAGGGTCCATAGCCCCGAGGCTGGTTGAGCTCTGACGCGAGATAAGCCAAGTTTGACCCTTAGACTCGCGAGCCTCGGAGCTCATGAGCGCGCCTGTTCGAAGCAGCCAATCGCTATCATTGCGATGACGCATACTAAAGCTCAAATCATCCTTGTGGCGTTTAGGCGTTGCACGACCAGATTGAGTCTTGCGTGTTGTGCCAGCCGCGAGGTGCGAAGCGGATTTGCTTTTGGCGAGTGGTGTCGAGGGCGTTCGGGTATGGGATCTTGAGCGTGATGCCGTCGGGGAGCGAGCAAGAAGACGTGGTGTAGTAGGTGCAGACTTTCCCTGGATGTAGGAAGGAATTGAATGAATGGGTGAGTGAGGATGGGCTGCGATGGCGTCGGCGATGAGTTCGTCGTCGTTGAGGGGGAGCTTGGCGGTCAGAGGCGCGAGGGAGAGATGGTTGAGGTTGGAGGAGGAGCGGTTCTTGCGACGAGCTCGGTCGGCGTGTTGATTGTATGCGACATCCATGATGACGATGGGTATTGTTTTCGCAATCGGATGGGAATATTGCAGATGTTGAATAAACAATGGCTAGGCGAGGAAGTGGCCTAGTACGATACCTTACTACGGAGTATGTTGTGGCGTGGTGGTAACAGTTAAGAGAGCAAATGCGGAGAGAAGTCAAGGTGTTGAACCTAATGAACCGATAGCGGCGACCGGCATGTGATGGTGAATAGAGCGTGAGACTGGGATAGGAAATCAGCACAAAAAAAAGAGGATGAGATCAAGTCTAGAGGAAGTAAGAGTAGATATATTAAATTGGTTGAATCAGTGGCATTAGGTAAAATAAGGTGATAGATTCTTCAATCGCCGAGGCCCGGAATAGTAACGAAAACGCAAGTTGCCTGCGAAGAGCTGAATCTAGACGGAAAAGAGAAGATCTGATGCAACCAGGAAGAAAAAAAAAGCTCTTCCCAGGGACGTTTAATGGGCGAATACTTTATCTAAGAGTCACAGCATGTATCTCAGAGGCTAACTCACCCCGCATTGCTACTTTACCCACCAGCTTGATCAGGTACCACAGAAAAATCTCGAGTCCGGGCATCAACTCCAAATCTAGCAAACCCCATCGCCTCTGGTTGCCCATTTCATTCACACCAACGAAAGAAAAAAGAATATCACCACCTTAGCTGTCGGCCTTGTCCGAGAGACCAGTAGAGGTCGAACGACAGCTGCATACAGGGCCCTACAGTCTGACCATTTTGTACTGCTGCAGGGGGGTATTTATTGTTGAATATCATAAGGCAGATAAACCTTGGTGGTAAAAGAAAAGAGTCAGCCAAGATGCGCAACCTTCGTAACCTCCGATTCGGACAATGCCAGCGCGCAAATGTCACAGCTACCTGCTGGGATCCTGAGAAGGATCAAGTTCTTTGCGTGGCTGGACCAACAGAGGAGAGCAGTAGTATTGAGTTGTTGAGAGTCACTGGTGATCAAGATATGTAAGTATCCAGTAGAATATTCGAGATATACACAGTCACTGACTTTATGTAGTTCAGTCCGTACAGTGGCCAGTTGGGATGCTCCCAGCCCAACACCAGATCTGCTTGCCGACAGAGTTGTCAGTCTGCAGTATCTCAGTGGCTCGGCAACTGCATGTCTCGTTCTCGAAGGCGGCGACATTATCACCGTCCAAGAGGATGAGTTCTCAGGGCAAGATGCCCACATTGAGATTGTCGGTTCCATCGATGCTGGTATTGCTGCTGCAAGGTGGTCACCTGATGAGGAGCTGCTCATTGTCGTTACAAAGGAGAACAATGTCATCTTTATGGGATCAAGCTTTGATCCAGTTGCAGAAATCGCTATGACCGTTGAGGATCTCAATGCATCAAAGCATGTTTCCGTTGGCTGGGGAAAGAAGGAGACGCAGTTCCAGGGTCGAGGTGCAAAGGCTATGCGTGATCCTACTATCCCGGAAAAGGTCGACAAAGGGTTGCCCAGTCCCCATGAGGATGGTGCGACAACCATCAGTTGGAGAGGAGACGGCGCTTATGTCGCTATTAACTCTGTACAAGAGGGTTCTCGCCGTGTAATTCGAGTGTACTCTCGCGAAGGCGAACTCGACAGCGCAAGTGAGCCAGTCGATGGTCTCGAAGGCGCTCTGAGCTGGCGACCAGCTGGAAACTTGATGGCTGGTATTCAACGACTACCTGATCGAATAGACGTCGCTTTCTTCGAGAGGAATGGTTTGCGCCATGGAGAGTTCACTCTGCGTTCTCCTTCCGGGCCAGTAGGAGCTCATGAGAGGATACGTCTTGAATGGAACTCAGACTCTACTGTCCTAGCAGTCATTTACAAGGACACGATCCAATTGTGGACTATGGGCAACTACCACTGGTATCTCAAGCAAGAGATCCCTATTGAGGCAAACCCAACATGCCTTTCATGGCATCCTGAGAAGGCCCTGCGGTTTGCTGCTGCGTCTACAAGCCATGTCCTTGTCGCGGAGCACATATTCTATACAGCAAGAGGACTTTGCCTCCCACCTCACGATAATGGTGCTGTTGCGGTCATCGATGGCGAGACCGTCAAATTGACCCCTTTCCGAACAGTTAATGTCCCACCCCCTATGTCGATGTTCGAGATCACAGCTTCGGCAGCCGTGGTTGATGTTGCATTTGGCCGTGACAACACCTCTTTTGCAGTCCTGCACCGAAAGGGCATTGACGTTTATGAATGGCCAGTCAAGAATGGAAGATCCATCAAGCCGCAAGTTTCCAAGAAGGTCACTTTTGACGAGATGGCGAGTCCTGGTTACAATACATTCCTCAGAATCGCTGCTGTTGCGGACGCTTTCCATTACTTCGGCTACGAAGAGGAGAATGGATTAGTCCAACGGTCTGTGCAAGTTGCTGGCGAGAGTGAAGCGTCCACCACAACTATTAACTCCCAAGAACTCTTGGTTGCCACGACTAGTTACCAAGACGATAACTCGTTTGAAGGCTACGGTCAAGATAACTCAGGAAAGCTATTCCAAATCACCGAGTCTGGTAACGAAATTCTTCATATCCAATTCCAGACTCAGCTACCTTGGTTTGAGATTAGTAAAGTCGACGACGAGATCGTTGCCTTTGGTCTCTCCAGAAACGGTCACATATACGCAAACTCCCGCCTTTTGGCAAAGAACTGCACATCGTTCATTGTCACGCCTAGCCATCTCATCTTTACTACCAACAACCACCTGGTCAAGTTTGTCCACGTGGCTGCTAATGTTGACGGTAAGTTGTCCCGATCTCGTTCATGATCAGTCACTAATACTACTTAGAGCTCGAGGTTCCTGCTGACGACCCCGAGACCGACGAGCGATGTCGTAGCGTAGAGCGTGGATCGCGACTCGTTACCGCTATCCCTGCCAACATGAGTATTGTTCTGCAAATGCCTCGCGGAAATCTCGAGACTGTCTTCCCTAGAGCTATGGTCGTGGCGGGTATTCGCAAGCTGATCGACGAGAAGAACTATGCCCGAGCTTTCTCATACTGCCGAACGCAGCGTGTTGATATGAATATCCTCTACGACCATCAGCCGGAGCAATTCTTGGCCAATGTTGGACTCTTCCTTGACCAGATCCCAGATGTCGCACATATTGATCTCTTCCTCTCTTCTCTTCGGTAAGACTTATTTCTCCTTCCAAACCTCTTAGCCTATCACTAACCTATAGCAGCGCCGAGGATGTTACCCAGACCATGTACCAGGATACAAAGCGTTCAAAGGCTTTTGGCATTGACACGCTGCCCGCTGAAATGTCTCCTGCGCCAAGAGGTTCCGCTGCCAAGGTCAACACTGTCTGCGATGCTCTTCTCAACGCCCTACAAAGCCGCAAGGCCACCAACCTCCAAAATACCATCACGGCACATGTCTGCAAGTCACCGCCTGCTCTTGACGATGGCCTCCTCCTGGTCTCTGAGTTAATGCGCGAGGATGAGAAGATTGCTGAAAAGGCAGTCGAGCACATTTGCTTCTTGGTCGATGTCAACCGACTATACGAGAATGCTCTTGGTCTCTATAACCTCGAGTTAGCCCTCCTGGTCGCTCAGCAATCTCAGCGCGATCCTCGTGAATACCTCCCGTTTATGCAGAACCTACACTCTCTTCCTGAGCTTCGTCGCCGTTTTGAGATTGATGACCACCTTGAACGTCGTGTCAAGGCTCTTGGCCACCTCCAAACTATGGATGTCTTTGATGAGCTCCTCGCTTACACCATCAAACACTCTCTATACCACGATTCCCTGCGCATTTACCGCTATGATCCTCCCCGCCTTCGAGAGCTTACTGCCGCATACGCTGCCTATCTCGAGTCGACATCGGCTTATCGCGAAGCAGGCCTTGCCTATGAGTCTCTCGAGAACTTCGCCAAGGCGACTAGCTGCTACCGAACTGCCGGTGCGACATGCTGGCAGGAGTGTCTCTACACTGCGGCCCAGCAGCAACCCCCTATGTCTTCTGAAGCCATGTCCGACCTTGCCAGTAACCTCGCGGATGCCCTGTGGGAAGCAAAGGACTACTCTTCTGCGGCCACCATCCATCTCGAATATCTTGACTCTATCGACATGGCTGTCCGCTGCCTCTGCAAGGGGTATCACTTCGCCGATGCCATCCGCCTCGTTGTTCAACGCAACCATCCCGATCTCCTCACCAGCAGCGTCGACACTGGTCTCGCCGATGCCCTAGGCACAACAACTGAATTCCTTGCTGACTGCAAGGCTCAGCTCAAGGCCCAAGTTCCACGAGTCGCTGAGCTTCGCCGCAAGGCTATCGAGGATCCCCTTGCCTTCTATGAGGGAGAGCGCGCTGGCGGTATGGACATCCCCGATGATGTTTCCGTTGCCGCTTCTTCACGCGTCAGCACCAGTGCATCGCTCTTCACACGATATACAGGTAAGGCTGGAAGCGTAGGCACAGCCGGAACAGGCGTCAGTCGCGCTACAAGCAAGAACCGCAAGCGCGAGGAGAAGAAGCGCGCAAGAGGCCGCAAGGGAACAGTCTACGAGGAAGAATACTTAGTAAACAGTATCCGCCGTCTCATCGAGCGTGTCAGCGCCGCCGCACCAGATGCCGAGCGTCTCATCTTCGCGCTTGTGCGAAGGAACATGCCCGAGCGAGCGCGTGCCGCCGAAGCTCTCATGGCTGAGGTGTCCGAAGCTTGCACTTCTGCTGTAGCCGAGGTCTTCAAGGTGCCCGAGACGGAGGTTGCGCAGAGGAACGATGATGGGCCGAAGTGGCAGGCTACAGGAGGAGATGCGGTGTTGCAGGACTTTGTGATGGGTCAGGGGAAGAAGTTGGAGCCTCCTGTTGTTAGTGGGCTCAAGAAGCTCACACTGCTAGGGTCATGATGAGATGTTATGACAAAAGTTATGTTTAAATGATCAAATAAATTAAGAAATTTGGCATCTTCCATGTTTAAAGCCGCTTCGTGATGTCAAGCCTAAAGTATCATGCCAGGGAACATAGGCACTGAAATTTGGTGTGTATCATGAACAAAGCGATTATGATGCCAACTTCAAGTTCTGCTTATGTATCAGAACCGTGTTTTTGGGGATAATCTTTGTTATTGAGGATGCTGGTGATGAATCATTCGAGGTTGAACGGCTAAGGGTAGCATAACCTACACATGATAAGTCACCAAGATATCGATAAGTAAAGATGAACGACACAGATATTCCCATTTCGCCTCCGCTATGACAAAATCCCAACTAAAAACTACCGAGCAAGTACTAAGTACGAGAATATCGAAGAATAGGGCATGGCTCAGAAAAAGCCTGGCCGAGCCAAGCCCAGAACCCCCCCTTCCTATATGTCTCCCTGAGCTCATAACCGTAACCATAGCCATATACCCGTTCCATACCGACATGCATCGCGTTTCAAACAATTTCGCATAAGACATTCCGCTTCCCAGGCATCATCTCCGTAGTATGTAGTCGAACCGATCTAGGCATGAAAAAACATATGCTTCGTCTCACAACTAACGTGCCTAGGCACCGTTTGGCTCATCTGGCTTGTCATCACCATCCTTTGGAGGTGGCGGAGGGGGAGCGTCTGCCGCGTCTGCCGCCGCCGCCGCCGCTGCTGCTTCTTCTTCAGCAATAAGTTCCCGAAGGAATGCCGCTTCCTCATCGTCCATGGCCTCGGCATCACCCTCACCACCAGCTTCACCATCCTCGCCGATGGGGTCCTCAGGGGTGATACCATTTTGACGCTGCCAGACCTCTCGTCGAATTCGATCGTCCTTGGCCTTGCGCGCCCGCTCAACCTCTTCAAATCCGCCCGATTTCTTGAGCTTGCCTTCGGCGACAAAGTTACTGATTTCTCGGTGCAGGGGGTTGACGCTACGTGTAGCTAGTTCCTTTTGGCGCAACTTCTCGGCTCGCTCGATAGCTTCCAGGCGATCTTCGTGGTTCGGTTGTAGAGCCCTCACTTCACCGAGGACACCCTCCTTTGCCGCGCTCTGATCAGTGCTGTTGCCGAGGCTTACAAGGCCCTTTGAGAATTGACGAGCGGTTCCTGCGCTTGCGCTTGTGCCGTTGTCCTTCATCTGCTCCTTGGTAGCCTGCTCCACGAGAGTAAATGTCTCAGCGGCCTTCTCCAAATCGTCTCGCAGGTCGACCAAAAGATCCTCCATAAGGCGAAGCTCGTCACGACCCTGGCACACATCTTCTAACTCCTTCTCCCAGATCTTGGTCCAAATAGGCTTCTCCTGGCCCATGTACTCTTCCATTCTCTTCAGTTCTTTGGTCAATGTTCCGATATCTTTACCAACTGAATCCAATAATCGTGGCAGAGGTCGAACGCCACGGTGCACCACGTCCTTGCGCAGATCTTCGATAAGATCTTGGAGGTCGTCCACCTTACCGACCAATCGATCGGAGTCGCTGTTAAGCTGTTTACGCCCACTGGTAACATACGAGTAGCCAGCATCGCCCTCGATGTCGGGAATCGCCGCCCTGACGGTAGCGACCTTGACATTGGCAGCTTTGTTGCGAATAGTAGTCATTGAGTCTTGAATGTCCGCCTGGAAATTGGAATAAGTTTGGCGCATGATGGCTAGATCATGTCGCAAGTTCTTCAACTCTCCGAGATGGCTGCTATCCAGTTTGCGTCCCGAGCTGATTTGCGTCCTTGTTCCATCGGTCGATGGAGCTGCTGAGGGGGGTGCCAACGCTAATCGTGCCATTTCGTTTGCGGCTTCTTGTTGTCGGTCAGAGACTCTTTGAATAGCCGCTCCCTGGTCAGTGACCGTTTGCTTAACATCACGGACAATCTCTGTCAAAGATGCAAGTCCGTCATCAATGTGCCTCTTGACTTCATCGAGAGCCTCAACATTGAGAACAAGGACAGTGCGGTCCCTGACGTCAGCGAGATCTTCCAGTTCGTGTCGCACGCCTGAGACAGGATCCTGGATATATATTTCAGGTAGGTCTGCGCCATTATGTTGAGTATTCCATGAAAACTTCTCGATGAATGCGAGTTGTAGCCGCCCAATAGTAAGCTCGGCCCGTCCCTCCGGCAAAACAAACTTCTTCACCTTGGACTTGTACTGGAGGAACAAGGTCAGATCCTTTGATGGTGTCGGAGGGGGCGAATCTTGGAAGTATGATGTCTCGGCAGGCTTTTGCTGTGGTGCAGGCGCAACCTCAGGCTCGGCCTTTGGTTTCTCAAGTTTCGGTGTTTCCGGTGCATTGACATCTCCTTGGAAGAACATAGGGTCAGAAGGAGGCCCACTAAGCGTTGCGCTGGCCGCATATGCCTCATCAGGAGTTTGCACCATAGGGCTATCTGCCTTTGCAGGCAATTCTGCCCTTTGCGATTCTTCGGAAACCCTGTCTGGTATTCTAGCGGGGGAGTTTTCGGCAGCCGCATTTTGTAGAGACTGGCTCGAATTGTTGCGATTGTGACGTATAGATTGTCGACCTTGAACTGCGCGGAGTGACTCTCGCACCTCCTTTCTCCCTCGATTTGGCACAGGCGAATTCTGCGGAGGAAGAATCGGAACACCATTGGCACCTCCCAAGTGCTTAGATATTTGATATTGAGAGTATCTACGCGAAGCTCGTCGTTCGAGATCTCCACCCTTCTGTAGAGCTGCGAGGGCGCTCGAAGTATTGTCTGGTGGAGTTGGCGGGGGCGGAGGAAACGAATCGATATTCAACTCTCCTCTAACAGGTCCTGAAGACGGAGTTGCAGGCGGCCCAGCGGGAATTGTGTTCTCGTTCTCTGGGTACGGTGGTACAACTGGCATGCTCTGCATCGTGTTGCTGGAAAGCGAAGATTGCTCCGATAACACAGATACTCGCGACGAATCACGCTGGGCATTGAAGCGGCGTGGAGATTGGTTGGTACTACCACTCGATGGAGGCAGAGGTTCAATCGGTTGCGAGTCAGTTTGGAAACCATTCTCCAAACCCTCTTCCAACATGTTGGTAAGTCCGCTATTGGTGCTGCCAACGGTACTGACGCTGGTTGTCCTGTCGGGTGCATGGCCATCGCGATCTCGAGCTTGTTTCTGACGGAGCTTCTGTTGTTTGCGCTTGAGGCCATGTAGCAGATTAATAATAATATCACGAATCCTAGGCAGGTATTTCTCTAAGCTCTCGGCGCTGGCCTCTTGACTCAGGGTCGCTTCGAGAATATGTCGCAATAAATCGGGGACATTTCCTAAGTCGGATGTGTCAACATGGATGGCAGTGAAGGCGCGGCACGCCATGTTGAACTCGTAGCCCAAGCGCACGTAAACGTCCGACACCTGGCTGTCGGTAGCTTGGCCGCGCGACCATTGCGTCAATGTTTCGAGAAGCTGTTTCGTTGCGACGAGGAGGTGGGTAACACTCTTTTCGATTTGCGACAGAGGCATGTTGGAACCGCTACCAGAGCCCTAGATAGAGAACAAGAGTGTCAGCTTCTTGCCTGTAATTGGGCATGGACGTGGGGCAGCAGCAGGGCTCGGCAGGGCCACAGGTTCGCCCACGTTGTGCGTATACTTACTTCACGATTCATCCTGCGAGAGCCTGCCGACTGCACAGATCTCGCCGAGGCGCTCGACGGTCGGGCCTGGAGCGCCGGTGAGATGGAGCGAACGGGAACATTGGGTGGCGGCCCAGGCTCGGCGCCAGGTGAGCGACGATGGGCGAAGGCGCGTTGGGAACCAGATGACGGAGCTTGCATGGCGGTTTATGCTGTGTAATATCTGTATGGTCGCGACAAGAAATACGTGGTCGATGACGGTCGAACAGGGCAATAAGGAGCGGCAATTTCCGTCGAAGGGCGGGTGGCCTGGATATCGAGCTCAGTGGCAGAGTTACGCTTAATGATCGGATTTTGGTGGCCTTCGAGGGGCAAGAGGCATCATCAAAACGAGCGACGGGGTGAGTAGCTGGTAAAAATCGGGCGTTGAAGGACTTGAAAGGGTGTCGCAGGAAGAGGTCGAAGCAATCGATATGGTGAGAGTACCGAAGCTGACGTTGAATGGAGGAGGATGGTGGGATAGAGTTGATAACTCCAGAGTGTGAAGTGGATGATGGTGGATGAAGGTAGCGTAGCCCAGCGGCCTAGAGATACAGCACCTCAACAGCGACCCAATCGCTAGAATAAGGTACCAGTGCCCGACCTAGATCCATACCTTGGAACCCCTGCATCAGCACGTGCCACCATAGGATAGCGTGCCTACGTGCGTTCTTGAACCTGGAAGCATGCCGGATTCTGGGGACTTTTAATGTATGGGACACCTTTTGAAACGGTATCCTTTCATGATTTGCTCTATAACCTTTTACACGGTCAGACTAAGGCAAACGTTCAAAAACGGGTTTAGACGATTGCGTATTGGAATGACCATGGTAGACCAGGCCTAATTCGGTTATCATAGTAGCGTTCGATACTGGTGAGTCGTTGTAAGCTAAACCAGAATCCAACGCGGCTCTACCTGATTCCAATAACTCTCATACAAACTCAGTTTTAAAACAACCCAATAATACTTGATTTCTGTATACGTACTTGTCATCCATGACATATATGCCACAGAACATGCTGTCGGCTAGGAAACGGCTTTACCGCTACCACCGCCTTGGCCAGCACTAGCTCCAACCTCAAGGATCTGGGGTTAATGACCTGTATGCATGACCTTTGTTTCATAGAGTTGTTCTGTTGCAACAAGAACTTGTGTGGTCACATGGGCCATGGAGGCTGAATTACGGCATATACCGCAGGGCTCATCGCAAATGCCACTCTTTCTTTCAAATCTGCCATAGGGACTTAGGTTCAACGACTTGGACTGGGAGCTTCAAGTGAGGCATTGCCCCTGGTGATAAAGGCACAAGCGTGTTCCTTTCCACTGTTCCAAAGCACAAGTGTGTGAAGTAGTTTGCGCCTCCTCTGCAATATACACTGGCCTCACAGGATAATTCCGCAAGCTCGCTGCACATCTCCTAATCCTCCTACAAGAAAGGGGAGCCAAGGGCGAGAGTTTCTAGAAAAAGGTAGGTCTAGTCTAGTTGAGTATGCTGGAAGGATTCTTCAGCGATCATCATGAAAGGGATAGCGAGATGTTGAAATTGCAGACTTGCGTGCCCGAGTTGGGACAATTCATGACTCTGTCAATCAGCTTTGCGGGAAACCGTTCATAGAAGATGTTTAAGTACTCGGATAGAACTAACAAAACGAGGTGTTTGTTCTGTTGGGAACAGCTGGGATTCTCTGGACAGCATCTTGCCAAGGATGGTACGGGGCCAGTTCAATATTGAGACAAATATTAAATATGATGTATAAAACCTCTCTGAAGATGGACATGTTTACGCAACACTTACCAAACAGGGCATCTTCGGCTTGATCTTACGAACTCTGAACTCTCAAAGGATATACTGCCACTCTTGACACACATATGACAAAGTCACCCCCATCAACAAAACAGTCAAAGTACGCTGTTTACGACAGCGATAAAAGTCTCATCTATAACATGAAGTAGAACGTGCCATGATATCCACGCAATTACGTCCAAAAGCTGTAAAACATAATGATGGTGTTCGAAACCGTATGGTATCTGGCTTACACAAGTCGGGAACGGGGTTTTTCTTTAAACCCCTTCTCCGCATGTTCCAGTCAGAGTCAGCTACGCAGAACCACCATATCAGCAAGTAACAACCAAACTGTTATCTTTATCAACCTAATAGCACCATCAGCCTCTGTTAGCGGATGTGCCACACGGGCTAAACGGATAGCGGCACCGTCTCAGCCCAAAAGCAGCGTGGTACTGAGCCGCTGTCATCATCACCAACAGTCCAACACCTTGATGAAATGGTGTCTGAGTGAAACTGCCACCCACGATACATTGACTGAACTACTGGCTTAAGAAGTTGCAACGTTGTTCTCAGCCACGGGGACTATCTGATAGGGTGGTTCTCGGGTTTTGGATATGTAGCCAGCAGTCAATAGCATACCCCCCGAATGCCTCATTGGCGTACGCCAGGGCTGAACTTAAGGGCCGGTTGAGCCGTCGGGGTTGTTGCCTCGACCCTTAAGCTCCGTTTGTGAGCTAATGTTAGATGATGGTGGTGTAAGTCCAAGCCACCACGATGTTATACTTATGGTCGACCAAGTTCATAAATACCAGGACTATCCCATCATGATAGGTATCTGATATATACAAAGCAAAGACACTCCAGTCACTCATCTTTCAACATACAATCCTCTATTCTACACACACGACCTAGCAATGGGAAATCACAAGATTGCAATCATCGGTGCAGGCCCAGCCGGTAAAGTCCCTTCATCTGAATCACTAGTAACCCCCTAACATTTTCCCAGGCTGTTTGTTAGCAAGACTACTTCACCTCGCAGGCACAGAAGTCACCGTCTTTGAAGGAGAAGCACACCCCAACTTCCGATCCCAAGGAGGCACCCTCGACCTACACACAGCTACCGGTCTTGCAGCTCTCAAAGAAGCACAAATCTTTGATGAGTTTCTCAAACACGCTCGCTACGATGGGCAGTACATGGCCATTGTTGACAAGAATCTGGAATACCACCTCGTTCGAAACGCAGAAGGGAGATACAACAAGATCGAAGAACGCCCTGAAATCGACCGCTCTAGCCTTCGTGAGATATTGTCTCAATCACTTCCTGAGGGTATGATCAAATGGGGCTATCATCTCAAGAAGATTGAGGGCCGAGCACTTGTCTTTGAGCACACTACCGTTGACGGATTCGATCTCATAGTCGGCGCAGATGGCGCTTGGAGCAAAGTACGAAAGGAGATCGACCCAACTCTAATCCCAAAGTTCGCAGGCATCGCAATGCATGAGCTTGAAGTCACAGATGCTGAGAACAGAGCTCCTGAGCTATACAAGCTGGTCAACCGCGGTAGTATCTTTGCCAGTACAGATGGAAACCGCACATCGATTCAACAGATGGGTGATGGCAGTCTGAACATATACTGCGGTTATGTTACAGAAAATGAAGACTGGGCCAAAGCTCAGAATTGCGGCTTTGACCCTCAAAATCTCAAGGAGACGACGCACGCATTGCTCAATACGAAATACAAAGATTGGGACCCTCGACTGAAGCAGGCACTAGAATTAGCAGATGGACGATGCAACCCACGATCGCTTTACATGCTTCCCATCGGCAGTAAGTGGGAGCATAAGCCAGGCCTGACTCTCATCGGCGACGCGGCGCATCTCATGACACCTTACGCTGGCGAAGGTGTGAACCAGGCTCTTGACGATGCAATGCAACTTGCAAAGGCCATCATCGGAACAGCTGATAAAGACGACAAAGCACTGGACAAGGCAATCAAGTCTTTCGAAGACGACATGTTTGCTAGAGTTGGCCCGGTCCAGGAACTCACTTGGGGTCTGCTACAAGACTGGATGTATACGCCTGGAGCTCCCAAGACTGTCATGGCCAAGTCTATGAGCAGACATGTGAGACATCGTCTGCCATGGGCGCTTCAACCGCTGGGTGTGGCGGCTGTGCATAGTTATTATTTCTTGAAGGGTATGAACTTGGTAAAGTAATGATTATTTTAGGGATGTAGTATTTCTAAAGATAGGATTTGAGGTGAGAGATCGGGGCTGTGATTTGACATGCCGGAGCTGTCGGTAGTTGATGTTGGTGCACGCTAGACAGGTACATAATATTATACTTAATTTAAGCACAAACCAAAGTACCTCCTTGACTCGGTGAGAAGCCCATGTGACCAGGGGTGCTGATCAGCCATCATAACGACCCTGAATCCCAACGCTCACTTCTCAAGACCCTCATGACCACGCAACACAACCTCATGGAATCGCATTGAGGCATTCCAACTACTACTCAAGGCAATTTCGAAGCGACAGAATGGATAGCTCTCAAGCGCCGCTGATTGCGGGCCACGGCGACGAAGATGAGCTTGAATATGATGTTGCTCTGGACTCTCCCGTTGAAGTTGACAAGACGAGCAGCGGAATGCCCAGTCTGTTTGTCTTGGCCTTGACTTTTGCTGCTGGCATCAGCGGTTTGCTCTTTGGATGTATGCCTCAACTCTGCTACGTGTTTGGGCCCTGAATGTTATGCTGACCGACGAATAGATGACACGGGCGTAGTATCGGCCACCCTAGTATCAATAGGCACGTCGCTCTCGAATCGCGAATTGACCTCGATGGACAAATCGATAATTACATCCTCCACGTCGCTCTTCGCCCTTATAATCTCGCCCTTTTCGTCCGTCCTTGCCGACCGACTCGGACGCAAGCACGTCATCCTATACGCCGATATCCTCTTTATCGCCGGCGCCCTTCTACAAGCATGGTCTTCCACGGTCCCGATAATGGTCGCTGGGCGATGTATAATTGGCGCGGGAGTCGGCGCTGCTAGCTTTGTTGTTCCGTTGTACATTGCTGAGGTGGCACCTGCTGCGCATCGCGGACGGCTGGTGACGCTGAATATCATGTTTATTACGTTGGGCCAGGTAATTGCATACGTTGTTGGATGGATGTTTTCCACCTACGGCTCGCAGGCGACAGGATGGCGGTGGATGGTCGGGCTGGGAGCTTTGCCTGCTGTTATACAGGGGGGCATGATTGCCTTTATGCCCGAGACGCCCCGATGGCTTGTCAAGGTAGGCAGGTCTGCAACAGCTAAGGAGGTGATTCGGAGGGTAAACGGTGATGCACTACAACATAACGCGGATGTGCTCGTCAAGGAGATTGAGATGGAAGTACGAGAGGAGTCTGAGGCGCAACGCTTGCGAGATCACCAGGCCCCTGGCCGGTGGAAGTGGCTAGGCGGATGGGAGACTCTGATCAGCGAAGGCAGAAACCGCAGGGCATTGGCTATCGCGTGTTTGCTTCAGGGCTTGCAACAGCTCTGCGGCTTTGTAAGTATTCCAGCGGACTACGAATGCTACGAGTGGCTAACAATATCATAGAATTCACTGATGTACTTCTCTGCAACCATCTTTACAGTTATCGGCTTCCAGAGTCCTACACTTACCTCCATGGTGGTCGCGGTTACAAACTTCCTTGGTACCGTCGCTGCGCTGGGGCTTGTCGATCGCATCGGCCGGAGGAGAGTCCTTCTGTATTCGATCCCGTTCATGATGCTTGGTCTGCTGCTGTCCGCATATGGCTTCTCGTTCTTGTCATTGGCAGCAGGAGTCAACACCAAAGCCGACGAACCTCCCGCCACAGCAGGACACGAGATGGCCGCCCTGACTATCCTGATGAGTATTATGATATACGTCGCAGCATACGCGCTAGGTCTGGGCAATGTCCCATGGATGCAGAGCGAACTGTTTCCCTTGGCAGTTCGATCAGTAGGCAGTGGAGTTGCGACGGCGACGAGCTGGGCAGCCAATTTTGTCGTGGGGTTAACTTTCCTGCCATTAATGGATCTGCTGAGTCCTTCTTGGACATTTGTTTTATATGCGGTTATCTGTGGCATTGGATACTTCTTTGTATGGCGCATTTATCCTGAAACGGCTGGATTAAGTCTTGAAGAAGCAACTGCTCTGTTAGATAATGGCTGGGGAGTGCGATGATACACCCTAGTTGAGAACAAAAGCATTATACCATATATCAAATTTAGAATTTGCTTGTTTTACCATCAACATGATACTATGTACGAAAACATTCTTTTTGTCTTGGCCGTATGCTCGAGAGTCTTCGATGGGTAAGCAGAGCGGGTCATGATAAGGGCCATGAGCGGCTTACACGCGGTAAGCCGCGGCCCGTTGAAATCACGGCAAAAAAGGAAAGATAAAAAAAATAGCTTCAGGAAGCAGGAAGCAGGAAGCGAGAAGCGCGAACAAATTCGCTGACACCGAAGCCGTTACATCACCTTGCATGTCTAAGCTTCTTCGAGAAGCTTAAGAGTGGAACCACTTCAACAGAGCAATCGGCCGGTTCCCTCCATTGGCTGCAGCTTTTTGACGATGCGCGCGAGGTGCATGTGCATGCATGTACGACAAGGCAATTCACTACTGGTATAGCAAGATGGTGTTGATGAGTAAAGAGTGTGCAGAATTACAAATTCTGCTGCAGGGTTAGTTTGACAGTGAGACACAGACTCACAGAGGAAGCATAAGCCCATGCTTGAGATCAATTTCCATGATCTCGTCTCGTCAACTCAGGGGGCATCTTTCTCAGTAACCGAGTTGGTCCATGCTGAAAATAGAATCTTGAATAGTACATCCGACTGTTAAAAGACAATGGACCTATAAAGTATAGGGGAACAGGCGGGGACAGCAGGGGGCTATTGATCAGGTCAGATTGGGAACCTTTTGAAGCCCAAGAATGGAGACTGGCTCACGAACAAGATTGGAATCTCAATACGAAGCAGATTAGTATCCATCCACGGATCTCGGCCCCGTTGGCTTGAGACGCGTGCCGAGGGCGATGTTTTGTTGCTTACCGAGATGATCTAGAGTAAAACAGTCATCGCGGAATGTCTGAATAATCAACACACAAGCTGTTTTTGCGCTTGTCGCAATGGAAAACATGGATAACACAGCGGATATAGCACCCTTTGCGCCGGATATACCCAGTCATGGGTAGGTGCTCGGATCCAATGCAGGCCAAGCCGGCGCCGTACCGAGTGCAGGTGCCGAAAACAAGTGGATCTCCCTTCCGGTGAAGAGGGTACCAACAGAGATTTTTCAATCGTTGCCAGGGTTAATTTTTTTTTCTCCAATCTTTTTTCGAATCGTCTCAGTCGGAAGTTTAGTAATTGGTTTTCTGGTTCCATTTTCTCGGCCAAGAGATTGGCACCAGGACCGGGGCCGAGTGGAACTGTATCTTTGCCTGTCGTTACGTACTGTACTTATAGATGACATGAACCCTTCATGATCCCGCCTCTTTGACCTTCTCTTTTTTCTTCTACTATACCACTCACTCTAGCCATTAGAGAAACCTCACACTGTCTTTTCTTCAGCGTGTTCGGTCCTAAATTTGAGTCAATTCCTCTCTCTTCTGCTTCCTGACTCGAGCTCGCAAACGTCTTACCTGCAGACGCCCTTGACTTGACCCTTTTGGTACCCGTTAGCGTCGCGATTAACATCCATTCTCGCCTTTTCCCGAAAAAGCCTCTGTAGGGGCTAAAACGTCATAGCTACCGCCTACGTACAGTCGAGGAAAGCGGTTGTTGACGCAAGTTGTTATACATATAGTAGTCGACAGTGCCCGCACTTTTTTTTCTCCCTCTTCTTGAACTATAATATCCATCTTCTGGCGATTTTCTCTCCCCATTGATATCACTTGGTTGAAATACCGGAAACTACAGCAACGATGGCGGGAAACATCGTAGACCAGGAACTGCTGGAGGCAGAGCGCGCTGCTTCTCCTCAGCGATACCAACAGCGCGATAGCGCCGAGATCGAGCGAGTTATTTCCGCCTCGACCGTCTCATCATCATCCTCCGAAAACTCAGCCCGTCGCCGAAGCCGCTCGATCGGCCAGTACAACAGCATCAGTCGCATCTCGACGCAGAACGACCTCGAGCGCCATCCCACCGAACTCAGCCGAATCCAAACCCACCGCAGCCAACACAATGCCACCGTCGGAGGCAGTCTTCGCTCACGAACGGCCTCGCGCGCATCGCGCAAGCCCTTGCCCAACTTCGGCGCTGGCAAGCCGTATCCACCTCCTCTGCCTGAGCAGGAGCAGTATGTCGTTGAGTTTGACGGGCCCAATGACCCTCTGCACTCGCAGAATTGGCCGCTGAAGAAGAAGCTGATTACTGCTGCTGTTTTGGGTTTCACTACCATGACCTCTGCTTTCACATCCTCCATCTTCTCTGCTGCGACTATGGTTGTCGCATCAGAGTACGATGTTGGCAATGAGGTCGGTTTGTTGGGAACTACCTTTTACGTGCTTGGTTTTGCTTTCGGTCCTTCGCTATGGGCTCCTCTGTCTGAGTTGCGCGGTCGTCGTCTGCCAATTCTCATCTCCGTCTTTGGTTTCTCTGTTTTCTCAATTGGCTGTGCTACAGCCAAGGATATCCAGACTATTCTGCTCTGCCGATTCTTCAGTGGTTTCTTCGGTGCTTGTCCTCTCGCTGTCGTCGCCGCTGTCTTTTCCGACATGTTTGACAACCGTACTCGAGGTACTGCCATTACTCTGTTCTCCATGGCTGTCTTTACTGGTCCTCTTCTTGCTCCTTTCATTGGTGGTTTCATTGTCGAATCTCACCTCGGATGGCGCTGGACTGAGTACCTTGCCTCCATCATGGGCTTTACCGCTCTCATTCTCGATCTCATCTTCCTTGAGGAGACTTACCCTCCCGTCATTCTCATTTCTAAGGCCGCTGATCTGCGACGTCGCACCAGGAACTGGGGTATCCATGCCAAGCAGGAGGAAATCGAGGTCGACTTCAAGGAGCTTGTGCAGAAGAACTTTTCGCGACCTTTGCGTCTGCTCTTTACCGAGCCCATCATTCTTTTGCTCTCGATCTACATGAGTTTCATCTACGGACTTCTTTACCTGTTCCTTACGGCCTACCCTCTCGTCTTTGTTGGCGTTCATGGCTTCAGCTCTGGTCAATCCGGTCTCTGCTTCTTCGGCATGATCTGTGGTCAACTTATCGCCGGTGCATCGGTCATCGCTCAGCAGCCTTGGTACCTCCGCAAGCTTACCGCGAACAACGGTATTCCTATTCCTGAGTGGCGACTTCCCAATGTTATGGCTGGTGGTGTTGCCTTTGCCATTGGTATCTTCTGGTTTGGATGGTAAGTAACCCATACACTTATTCAATCTTGGGATAATTACTAACTTGTATCAGGACTGGATTCACTGACGACATCCACTGGATTGTTCCCACTCTGAGTGGTCTCTTCACCGGTTTCGGTCTCATGTCGATCTTCCTCCAGGCTCTCAACTACCTCGTCGACGCGTACCTCATGTTCGCCGCTTCTGCCATTGCAGGCAACACATTCCTTCGATCTCTCTGCGGTGCTGGTTTCCCTCTCTTTGCTCGCCAAATGTTCGACGGCATGGGAATCCAGTATGCTTCCACCCTTCTCGGCTGCGTCGCCGTTGTGCTTGCACCCATTCCTTTCATCTTCTACCGATACGGTGCCAAGATTCGCCAGAGAAGCAAGTACGCTCCTACCGCTCCCCCACCTGCATCTGGTTCCTCCGGAGAGGACGAGAAGGAGACGGATAATGAAACCGCTCTGGCGGCTGTCGTTGCCCGACGAGATAGTCTCACCAGCGCCACCAACAAGGAGAGCGCTTAAAACCCACACTTATCTTTTTACATATTTGCGTATTTAATAACTAGCAACATCCGATTGAGTTATCGGATCATCCTCTTGAAAGCAAGGCGTTTTATGACTCGGGCCTGTTGGATGATGACGGTGCAGCGGGTTTGCAAAATATTGTCTTTTGGATTGATACCACGTTAGGAAAAATTGGCCAGATCTCACGTACCACATACCACATCATGATATAGGATGTAATGACAACATCTCTTTTCATGTAATACTTTGATTAATAAAACATACTGAAATGCAAACCATGGCGCCTGCAGAGAGGTGTGACAACGTCCGAGCTAGTTGATCAATGGGCAAATGCTCACTTATGATGCTTAAATAAATGTGCTGCGAACGGGGAATTGGTGCAAATTAAAACTACTCGTATTAGAAAGCAACTGAAGTTAAGCTTTGGGCTCAGCCCTATCGGTTTGAATCAGATTCCCCTAGATCTAAGGTTATCTTGGCCGTAACATGACAACTCCACCAACGTCAAAGTCCGAGGTGGACCCTTGCATTTATCAAATTTCACTAAACATCATCACATCGCCACCATAACACCCAACTATCACGGCATCAACGCGACAACATTATTCTCGCAAAGAATTTTCGCCCCACCTCTGGAATGAATCGATCTTCTTGCATATTAGAAAATTGCCACTATGGCCAATTCGGCAGATCAGGTCTTCCATACTCTCGAGCTTGCACAGCAGATTGTATATGAGCTGGAGTTGAAGGATTTATTCAGAGCTCTACCTATCACGAAAGGTCTATGGGAAAGCAGAGTACCGGACTACGTCTGGGCAGAACATCTCGAACGACTAGGATACCCCAGTCATGTCATGCGAGAAACCTCACAATCCCTTCGGACGAGTTATCTTTGCATATCTCAAGCAGTCAATACCATCAACCGTGGTGTTAGTCCTGTATCCACCATAGATAAAATTGGCATGAAGCGACAGAAAGCTTTCATCAATGCAAGTTGCGAGAAGGATATGGTGCCGCCGCTTGTATGCCAGTCATCTTCGTCTGACTTCACGACGTGCGACATTTATACTCTGGACTGCGGAGAACTACGTTTGTTACATGCTGACAAAACCATGGCGCCCAAATGCCTCGCTTTCAACGGCGCTTCTGTTATGGGTTGGGAGCCTGAGCATTATATCGTTGTTCGCAAGCTTGAAGATTGGTCTTTGATGTCCCGCTTTGAGAACAATATTCTTCTCAATGTTGATGCTGGCTCTACAGAGTGGGAAGTCTATGAGGACTTTATCATCAGCCATTATAGCTTCCGACCAGAGGGAGCTGATCAACGGCATACCATGGTTGAGTTTTGGGACGACCAGGGCTCCAAGCGCGGTGAGGTAGTCTTTCCTACAGGAGGGAGTATAAATTACTACTCGTACATGGGCAACCACTATGTGACAATTTCAAGTCGGTGGCTTATCCAGTCTTGGAATCTCAAAAGCCTAGAGCTTGACTACGAATATGCTATATCAGAGGATGACCAGAATGATGGACTATATATCGTCATAAGGGAAGGTATTATTTTCCAGTGGAATATCTCAAATCCAGAATCTCGAAAACTGGACTACTGGGCCGCAGACGGCAGACACGTCACCAGGAAGCTTGCATCGATGATTCTCAAGTTCGATTCCGACTGGGGAAGGATATTCTCAGACGGAAGCAGGGTTACATGGCGCAGCTGGCTCACCCTCTATAATAACGAAGGCGAAGTAGTGAAACGTTCGGATCTGAAGAATAACCTACGGGTAGGAGATGCCCTCCGCGGCGGTATCCTCTTCGATCGGTTCTTCTTCAGCATTTTCCATTTCGAAGAGTCAAGCTGCGCGTCGTTGGTTGTCTATTCAAAGGCGGGAGAGGAACTGACTTCGATGCTGTTGGAAAGGCAGAATAGATGGTACACGTGGTTTGTTGATATTCTAGGACGTCTGGTAATAGTATACGGAGATGCTGATGGGGGCTTGGATGAGTTGGAGATTGTAGACTTTCGTGGGATATTGGTGTGAGAGGGGAGGGTTACAGATTTGATTTAGCCATGAGCATTTAGTTCGGTATTTGTATCATACAAGTCTGCCGATGTGGATCATTCTATGAAGCTTCTACCGCCCTATTCGATAATGAAGATGTCTGTACGTTGAGTTGACTTAAGGAAAGGTCAGTTTCAAATAAAGATTACAACATCATGAACGATTTGGATTCTTTGCAAAGATATAAACCACCAGCCTGACGAGTCGGGACGATATTAAGCATTACAAGTCCACAGCACGCCTGTAACACCAGGATATACATAAGGTAGACTTATTAAACTAGTATTCTACAGTTTGCATAAATTCTAAGGAATCGCCTCATATCGACTTACAAGTTACAACTGATGATGACCCAATAAGGCTTGGCGCAGTGGACACAGCAGCCCCTGTTTAATTATTTTGTCAACTCGATCTAATTTCACTCATATTCCTTTCCACACAATCAACACTCAGCCTTACCAGGCTATTCCTTCACGTCACTATCATTTAAAGTTATGCAATGGAGCTGACCTCGTTCTTTTTTCGGGTGGCCGTCTTTACTCTTTTGGCGGCCATCCCCTCTGTTCACGCTTCCGCTGATGTTATCGTCCCCTGGAATATGACAGCCGATGAAGTGTACGATCTCAGGGTCCAAAGTGTCGATCCTGACTCTTCTGTTCGTCAGAGAGCAAACGCCTACCGCGTCTATCTCGCCCTTACACCGCCGGGATGGGGCACGGGAGCAGTGTGCTGGCTCGCATATCAAGTAGACATCGACACAACACAAGTCAACATTAGCATCCCCGCTGACGTCGCCCCTGACAAATCACGGGTCCGCCTCTCAACAAGCTTCATGAAGAAAGGGGATTCGAGAACTCAAGGCTTTTCCTACAGCGCCAATACTCTTCTTCTTGGAGCGAACGGGACATGGAGCCAGAGGGAGCTGGACGGATGGGTCATTGGTAGCGCCGAAGAGATTTCTTGTTGGGCTTATGGGTGTGCTAGGAGTTGTGAGGATCAGTATTATACTGGTGATAAGACGCGGTCGAGTGATGGAACCAGTGATAGGAAGGCGGATGCTTGTGTGAAAAAGTGTGCCAAGACTCTAAATCCTCGAGGAGCGGCCGCCAACACAATATCGATGCCAAGTTTATTGGTAGTTGGAGTGATTGTCGGGTTGGTTCATGTGATAACCGATTTCTTTTAATAATCCGGGTCTTATTTCACCGTGAGACCAGGGGGCTTAATAGTAATGTAATTTTCATTAGCATTCTAATCTATGTAAAAATAATACAGTCTAACTCGGGTCAAACTGATCACGTACAATCAGTCTTATCTGAGTAGCTACTCCACCACTCTAGACCATATCAGTTCTTATACAATGCGCGCAAGCCATCAACAAACTCCTGCTTTCCCTTGACGGTCTTCTCATCATACACAAAATCCTTTACAATAGCACCACCAGGCAAGCCAGAAGTCGTCATCTCCTTGAAATCCTCAGCGTAAGCTTCAGGAACGATCTGCTTCCAGTAATCAAGCAGTTGGTCCTCCTCTACAAGCACCAACTCAACTTTCTTGCCCGTGATTTCCTCAACCGCGTCTTTGAGGTCAGCAGAGCCATAAGCTCGCGGACCAAAGAGGTTCCAGTAATGGGGGCTGGGCTTGGCGGGTGATAGGAGCGAGTTGGCGCAGTTCTCGGCGACATCTTTCAGACCGACCTATACGTGCAGATTAGTATTGATTTTCTTGGCGTGTACTTTCGGGTTCGGAGATGGTACTCACTAAAGGGATCTTGTAGTCGGTGGGTGTGATCCATGAGTAGAGCTTAGGATTCTCTTCTTTTGCAGCATCGAGCAGATGAGCGAAGTCTTCGAAGAAGTAGGTGGGCCTGATAATGGCGACCTCTGGTACAGAATCTTTCAGAATCTCATCGGAGATATGGTTCAGACGAAGAACTCCCTATCAAAGAAAAAGAACATAGTGTTAGTCTTATTTTAACTCTCAGATAAGTTTGGACGTCGTACAATACCGCTCGAGTTCTGCGAGCCGATGGCCGAAAGGATAAGAAGCCTCTTGATGCCCGCATCCTTCAGAGCCTTCTTCACATTCGTCGCAGATCGAGTTGCCCACTCTGCCTGATCTGTTCCGTCAAGGATAGGCGGAGGAATGTAGAAGACAGCATCTGAACCCGTGAAATCCAGGCTGCTGCCATCTCCAACGTCGCCTTTGATAGCCTCAAAGTTTGAATTCTGAACAAACTCAGCCGGAGCTTTGAAAGGGTCTCGGTAGACAGCTCGAATAAAAGGTTTGCTTTCAGACTCGAGAAGAGTGCGGATGGTCTCGCGGCCAGCCTTGGTAGAGGCAGGAAGGACGGTGATATGAGAAGGCATGTTGAGAGAGTAAGAGACTGGTACTGAAGTTGATTGGAGTTGAAGGGATAAGTTGCAATATTTCGATATTTCAAAAGATACTAATGGGGGTTTATATAGTTATACGAAATATCCCATGACATATACAAGACAGGTGAGATGATAGAAGTGGTTCAGACTTAGGCCCCTGGCAGAGCGGCGTAGTTTCGTGCAAGACCACGATCCTCCGCAATATGAGAGATACAAAAGTCCGCTCAGAGCGGATATTGAGAGTCCGAAGAACCGAAAGCCCGAAAGGCCGAATATCCCAAGACCACACCTAGAAACCTCTACCCAGTCTTGGCTTTGTGGATCTCGGATAAGCATAAATTGGACCTTAAGGCTTATTTTCCTGCAGGCTGACAAATGGTCGCATCCCGCGGATCGTCTCAGCTGGACAGTGCCATGTCTTATTAGTGATAATCCGATCTGGAGATTAATGCAACGATCTCGAACGTTTTGAACGGTAGGAATACGATGGAGCTGATTGTGAAGCTTGCTCGTTGAGACGTAACATGAGCTGATATCTGATGCACTACTACTACTACTACTACTACTACTACTACTACTACTACAGCAGGACAAGTCAATAGCGTTTTGTCCATAACTGATACTGTTTGTTCTGCCTTTTACTTGCTAACCAGAGATTGTTATTAGCTTGGATTTTCGGATAACCAAGTTTTCAATTGATTGACCACCAATCACGATGCATAGCAATTCGCCAACAAAGAAGATAAATGTAATTGACCCCGCATCCAGACCTGTTCGTAGATATACCTCGACCTAAATTGTTTAACTTCATGGCCGACCCTTGAAACTGATGAGATTTCCAATTATTTACAATGTCGCCATCCGCCACCACGTCCACCGCAACTGGTCAGTCTACCTTGAACACGGCAAAAGCACAGGACGGCGAAGTGAGGCGGATTCACAAAATCCCCGAATTTTCTACCAAAGAAGCTACAAGACAATGGCAGCTCGAACAAATGGCGGGGGCTTTCCGTGTTTTTGCTAAGCTCGGATACGCAGATGGAAGCAGTGGGCATATCAGTCTGAGAGGTATAATAGTCACATATGCCCTGTTGTAAAACAACACTGACAAGGTGTAGATCCGGTCCTACCAGATACTTTCTGGATCAATCCATATGGCGTTCACTTTGGATTACTGACTGTCTCCGACATGGTTCATATTGATGAGAGCGGCAATCGCATCGGAGGCGCAGAAAAGTCCGTTAACACAGCTGGGTTCATCATCCACGCTGCAATTCATAAGCGACGTCCGGATATTAATGCCGCTTGCCATCTTCACAGCCCTTACGGCCGCGCCTGGTCAACCTTTGGCAAGTCCATTGACATGATCAGTCAGGACAGTTGCATGTTCTACAACGATCTAGCAGTTTACGCCAACTTCGGAGGCGTCGTCTTTGCCCAAGAGGAAGGCAATCGACTGGCCGTTGCCTTGGGCACTACTAAGAAGAACATCATTTTGCAGAACCACGGGCTTCTTACTTCAGGGGGCACGATTGGCGAAGCAGCGGCTCTCTTTATTGCTTTGGAACGAGCATGTCAAGCGCAATTGCTTGTAGAAGCGGCTCTGGCTCCTAATGGTTCGCAACTCAAGAAAACTCTGGTGAGCGATGAAGAGGCGCAGTATACAAAGGATAATACAGGAAGCCCCGAGGCGATGTATATGCAATTTGAGCCTGAGTATCAGATGCTCTTAAAGGAGTCGAATGGTGATTTCTTGCAGTAATAGTATATTGTAATTAGTCGACAATATGTTCATTCAAGAGAATTGTTTGACTTATAAATACTAGTGCAACAACAATAACTTCATCAATTCTCTGCCTATTTCTTTTCGGAGACACGGGCCTATGGCTAAATGCTCCGGGAATATTGTACCAAGGCATGTAGCTTTGACGGCGAAAAGAACTGCGGGCATGTGCTCGCCTTTCATCAATTCGCCTCGAGGCTCACATTTACCAATTGCCCCTGCAACGAGTATTTCTTACCGGTCAGTCTATAGCTTGTGAAAGAAGATCCATGCCGAACATACATGTTGCAAAGGTAGTTTGACAAGATTCACGAGCTTACAAAGGAAGGGAAAACGCAGCTTACATTGATTGGTGTGACCCACCCTGGAGTGACGACCTACAAACGCGCATCTGACATAGAAACTGATACTGGAAATATCAGATTGAGTCAATTGCTTGTCTCTCCCGGTCAAGATGCGCTTCGTCGGTAATCTCTCTCTCATCGACGTTGGACGCGCTCTTTTTGGGCTGCCACAAGCAATCCTTTCTCCACCGCATGAGACGTCCTCTGCCCCAACCGCTACGATAAAGAATGGCACGTATGCTGGGGTATACAATGCTCAATACGATCAAGATTTTTTCCTCGGTGTTCCATTTGCCCAGGTAAACCTAAAACATCTTGCTCATAATGACATACAACTGATTCCTACTCAGCCGCCTGAACGGTTTTCAGTATCTGAAGGACCTAATACTTCATGGGATGGTGTTCGGCAGGCTACTGAATATTCATTACATTGCTACGGCTACGGTTGGGACCAAGATGGATTCGAACAGTCTGAAGACTGTCTCTATCTCAATATCATCCGACCAGCAGGTCTGAAGGACACCTCTGGGCTCCCCATCGCCGCTTGGATTCATGGAGGAGGCTTGTTTATGGGCGGTGCTGCAAATCCCAGATATAATCTATCATTCATCGTCAACCAGAGTGTTGCACTCGGTACACCCGTCATCGGTGTCAGTCTCAACTACCGTCTTTCTGCCTTCGGGTTTCCTACAGGTAAGGAGGCCTTGAGCGAGGGTGTTACCAATCTCGGCTTCCGTGATCAGCGACTTGCGCTTCGCTGGATTAACGAAAATATTGCGGCTTTTGGTGGTGATCCGGACAAAGTTACGATTTTCGGTGAGAGCTCAGGCGCTGAGAGTGTTGCGGCCCAGATCTTTGCTTACAATGGTGAGCTTGCTACAATTCTGAGATTATTATATCACATCTGATCAGAACAGGACGCGACGATGGTCTTTTCCGAGGAGCTATCGCCGAATCTGGTTTTGGCGCTCCTCTAGACCGATTCCCGGGTGGTTTCAACGGGACTCAACACATGCAGGATACTTATGACTCCCTCGTTAGCAGTGTTCCATCATGTGCAGACCTGGTAGGGTTGCAAGAATCTCTGCCTTGTTTACGAAGAGCACCTTTGATAGAGATACACCAAGCTTTGACCATTAGTAACGGTCGGACTTGGGCTCCAGTCTTGGACGGAGACTTTTTTGCGGATTATACTACTAATCAGTTGGAATACGGGCGTTTCACCAAGGTACCAATTCTTATAGGTGCGAACACGGATGAAGGAACATCTTTCGGAGTGGGCAGACGACCAAACGGCGGTAATGTTGACACTGACGATGAGATGAGAGAAGCTATCGCGACTGTAATCCCGCCCGAAGCAGAGAAGAACACAGGGAAAGTAATTTCTCAACTTGTTGACGAACTAATGAAACTGTATCCCAACGACCAAAGCATTGGAATACCGTCCTTAGATGCCTGGCCGCATATCATCAAACCAGGCGATTCCTACGCCAAACAATTCGGATCTCAGTTTCGACGGTCTGCTGCATTGTTCGGAGACCATCTCATGCAGTACCAGAGACGCCGTGCCAATAAAGCTTGGGGCAAGCATGGTGTACCCAGCTATGTGTATCGTTTCAACATCAGGCCCAACGGACAGTTGCCACATGCTGGAGTAGCACATTTCCAAGAGGTAAAGGACCCCCAGATCTTTATGTGCAGAAACTGATTTCTCAAAGGTCGCTTTTGTGTTCTGCAATATTCATGGGAATGGATACCCTATTAACCCCTTCGGGGGCGAAGGGACGTATCCTGCGGATGCTAAAGTCATGGCCAAGACCATCAGCACAGCATGGATCAACTTCTTCGCTAGTCTCAACCCCAATGGAGATTCAGGCTCTGAACTCTTCAGCGGCAAGGAGTGGCCTGTGTATGAATTGTCTGATGGTCCTGATGGGAAAGGTGTTGTCTTCAACATCAATGGGACTCATATTGAAGTCGATAATTGGCGATCTGGTGGTATGGATTGGATGGCTGAGCATGCATTAACGGTGTTTGGAAACTAAACAACCATGTTTAATGTTCGAGAAAGTGGAGTTGAGAACATATGAATCGATCAAGATGCATTACCACCTTTGAGAATAGCACAAACAATGCCATGTTGAAGTTTCCCATTTTCAACCTGCCAATCCATTACTTTCCCACCGTGCCAAATTATAAAGGATCTGCACCGCAGGTGGACTCTTACCAAAAGACCTCTCCCACATGAGACGTGGCGAAAGAAGCTTAAGACCGTTGCGATCTCGGCACATATGTTCCAACAGTCTTCCCATTCCCGTAGTACTCCTTATCCGCCGCTCCTTCGTCCGACTAAGCCAATCCTCCTTCTCTTCCTGCTTCCAAACGTTCGTCTTGTTCAAAAAGGCGAGTATCATGGCTGCCATACCTACAGCGATCGGCGTTGCGACTGATGTGCCGCTCATCTTGCGGAAACTCCCACCTGGCCAGTGACTGAAGATATTCTCACTGGGGACGACAAAATTTGGAAATTCTCGGTTTGTGCCAGGGGGAAAATCTGAAGGTTTCCTCATGTCATCACCTGATGCTACGCAGATGGCTAGAAAACGATAATGCGCTGGCCAAGCTATAGCTTGACTATCTCCGTGGTTTGCTGCTGCTGCAAAGATGATACTTTTTTCGGCTACTTTCTTACGAGTCTCGGTAAGTTGTCAGGAGCTTTCTTCTGCAAATCTCAGTGACATGTTGACAATATCGACTTCGTTCTCCATTGCCCAATTAAGTGCCTGTTACAGTGTGAGCCCATTTCATACCCGTGAATTCGAGGATATGCTTACATCTTGTATTGGATGTGACTCTTTTTGATGCCTTTTTTCACCATTCTCCCACTCTCTTCTTTGCTTCTCGAATTTTGCGTTGAACTGACTTTAGCAATGTAGAGTTCTGCTCGCGGAGCGATAGCCATAATAAGAACAGCGATGTGGGTTCCATGGCCAACATCATCAGTCACATCATCTTCATGGCCACGTGTAAAATTCTTGGATCCTATAATTCGTTCTCTTTGCATCTTTTCTGAGAGTTGTTTCGCGGTAACTTTCGATCTTGTCTTGCCGCGGTGACTAAAGTTTGGGTGGTCTAAATCGATTCCAGTGTCTAGTATTGCGATCTTGACCGGCCCAGTCCAATTCCTACGGGGATCCTCTATGTCGTCTTGGGGGCTCCATTGGATTTCATTATACGATGTTCGCTCAAAAGGTTTTGAGGTAGTTTTCGAAATACTCGGAGCTATCCTGATTAGCATTTCAACAATTCAAGTTGATAGAGGGACAAACTTCTCTGATGTCGATGCTGAGGTTTCATCTATCTTCGCATCGTAAAATGCATATAACTCACCCACATATTTAAGCAAGACAGGCACGTTAGGCGAACATTCTTTGATGAACTTACCAACTTTTTCTCGACCGTCTCTTGGTACTAGAGATGGTGTTCTACAGTATGGTTTGTCCTTAGGAGGTTTCATAGTATATGCTCGTCTGTTTCCTTATCGTTGCCGTCTACTTCCGATGGAGCAACATGCTTGATCGGCAGCAACATTGGCAATCGGTGTCCATTGTGTCTGGCGACCTTCCATGCAGTATCACCATTGTCGTTGTTTACTGCACGACTAGCACCATGATCGAGCAGAACATGAAGCATCTTCTTGTCCCCCCTTTCAGCTGTGGTACTTACTCATTGCTAGATGTTGCCTGCATTCGGGGGTAGAAAGGACAGAGCAACAAAATAACATGGCATTCAGCGACAGAGGCAATAAGTACTGGATCATTCCTCAAGAGTGTCTTGATCCAGATGACCTTGTGCTTGGTAACATTCTCAAGTACCCAAATGATCCGATCGATATCCTAAATCGAAAAGAGGTTGAGCTAATTGACCCTTCAGCCATCGTCAGTGAGCGAGAGTAAGTCACAAAAGGCTTCAGTGATACTCTGGATACTGTATTCGGCTCCAAGATAGGGGCGTCCCCTGTTCTTTCTGCTGTGCTAGGAACTTCCCCATTCGTCGAAGGCAACTAGAAGAAATGCACATCCTACACCTTTGAAGCGACAAAGGTTCGAGCGCAACGTTTCATACCAACGGCGACTTATGTAAATAAGGCACTTCGCACACAACAAGTCGATGCCTTTGTTTGCAGTTCTTTCTTTAGTGCGCTTGTCTACATGGCCGTCGGCACGGCTGTTGCAAGAACCCTATCACGTACAGCAGAGAAGTCCCGTGGCAGAGGAGGCGGCGCAGGCATGGGGGTAGGACCTCCAGGCTTAGGTGTCGAAGTGTCTGCAGGATTGACCGCAAATCGAGACACGGAATCGACCTATCACGACTCGACTGATGAAGATGTTGTTCTGGCGTATCGTCTTCGTCGCTTTCAATACTCCAAGAGAAAGGACGGGCTCAAGCGAAGGGACCAGGACGAGACCAAGTATGCTCGCTACAGTCTAGAAGAGCAATGGGGGTCTGAAGAGGAAGAAGAAGAGGATGAGGATTATGTAGCTACATTCTCCTATTTTGAGAGAGATGACATTGTCGCATCAGAAACAGACATGGCCGGATTCACCGAAGGTGTTGATGAGGAAGAGGACTCTGATGCTTCGAGTGAATGAGGACGCGTTATATAAGGCTTGGCGCAGGAAGATAGAATGTGAGGGAAGGCGCATGAAGAATAATGGTCATCTCTATCTACAATCAGCATGAATCCTTCCCAAGCACTGAAAAATTCTACAACCTCAAAGATATCTCAAAATGGAAGGACCTACAGCGCCGGTAAAGCAAAGTCATCACCAAATGTACCTTATATGAAGAATGACAGTCGAAAAGGGTCAATCATAAACTGGACAGAAACAAAACAGGCCGCTACTGTAAGGCAAATGAATATCAGAGTCCGACCTCAAACTCTCTATCAAGTGACCTTACTGTTCGCTGTGGGCCAATATCAACCCCGAGCCAGTGGAGTTTCTGAGGAGTTTCGGAGTCCAGATTAGGAAGGCAAACCAGAGATCTCCAATGACTACCTACCTTATTTATAGGTAGAAGTTACCCCAGTGTAGAGCTCATCCAAAACATTCGTTCTTATTAATTACGAAAGTTGTTGCTAGGAAATTCTTGTATAGACTTTGTTTATTCCACATCCTTATTCACAATCTTTTAAAATGTCTTCTGACGAAACCAAGCCGGAGGCCACCTATGAGGCGGGCTGTCACTGTGGCTATATCAGCCTCTCTGTGGCGCTCTCTCCCCCTCTGCCTGAGCATGAGGTCACGAACTGCACTTGCTCTATTTGCCGCCGAGGAGGTTATCTTCTTGTTTGTACGCATTATGAGATCTTGCCTTTTTTACTGTGTTAACACAAACGATTAGATCCATCACACAAGAAGGTAACTTGGCATAACGACTCGGACAAGCGTCTCTCACGATACCTTTTCAACACCAAGACGAGAGACCATATGTTCTGTCCCAAATGCGGTGCCAGCATCGGAATTGACTTTGAGAAGACACGGCCTAGCGATCCATTTTACGGCATCAGTGTACGTGGAGTAAACCGTTATGATATTTTGGAGATCAATAAATTGACAACTCGCAGGTGCGACAGTTTAACAACGTTGACTTAGACTCCCTCCGTTACCAAAAGTTTGACGGCATGCATGAAGTCAAGCCCGCCGTTGATCTATCGGGTAAGGAGATTGACTCAACAACGGGCGAGCCCCCTGCTTCTGGTGTCTAGATTGCGGAAATATTGTATGTCAAACGGATTTGACGTTGGCAGTTGAGATGGTGCGAACTCGTTTCAAAAGCGATGGCGCATGGTCTGGTTGAAAAAAGCACCAATTGAATGATCGAGATGATGGATCAAGCAGCTGAAAGTTTTGCTAGGGTTCCAAGCCATTTACGCAAGCTTTTTGAGGTGGGGTTGGATGATGGATGATCATGCCATGGATGCGTTACTTTTAAGTTAGTCTCACTGTCAGTTCCCTGCCTTGTCCGGCTGAACGTACATCATCTTGGCCTTTCCGATCAGCGATTAGAAGTCTTGGCTTGCATGAAACAAGGTGATGTGATGAGTTATCATGATCAACCTATAACCGACTTTGACATTGTCACTGAATTGAACAAAACGCTTCCATTCGCAAAGTATGCTCCTTGTGCTGTCTAAAGTGATACAGCCATTTAGACGTCACTCACGTTCTGGTGGCGTTCAGGAATTAGAGCTCCCAGCCACGAGTGCGGGGAGCTTCCGCCCCACTGTAGCCTCCCTGACGCGGCTCTTAGACCACTGAGGTGGGCACTAAAACTGATCGTCCGGGCCAGAGCTCCCTGATAACAGCTACGTACCCCATGGATGATCGACGTCATTGACCTCATTCTTGCCCTGCACTTGATTGTTTTCCTTGGTTGATTGCGTTTCAAGCAACCATCCCAAAGCGATGAATCAATCGCAATGGGCCAAGTAATAATTCTTGTGTGACGCTAATTGATTTCTAGTGTCGTGTCAATATTTCAATTTCTCCTCCCCATTCTCCTCCTCTTCATCCCTTCTTTCCCTTCCCTCATTAGATCTCAATACCTTCGAGTTTGGGGAAGCTCACCATCAGCTCAAACCTCATCTGCTTCAGATCATCGCCATCATGTCGCAGTATGATCAGCAGCCGGTGCCTCCGGCCGGGCAGCATTACAGCGGCCGGAACCGTGTGCCCAATGTCCGCGAGTTCATGGACCAGTTGGATTCGAACAAGAAGAAGCGTGATGCCGAGATTGACGAACAGCTCAAGCAGAACAAGGTTCACGGCGAGACAAAGGACCACAAGAATGACAGAGCCGAAGCTCTTCGACAGCAAAAGGACACTCGCACCGTGCGTGATCCTGTAACTGGAAAGGATGTTGGCATTCGAGACGCAGACATTGATTACAAGGAAGCCGTTGAGAACCCTCAGGTAAGCCGCCGAGAAAGCATTTGGAGCAATCAGTCAAGATCTAACAATTCCTCAGCTATCTGTCCCAAACGAGAACCTTGGAAAGCCTGCCACTATTGCAACTTCTTCCAAAATGTCTGGTGAAGAGTACCGTTACGCCCAAGATGTTACTGCACCCCCAGACCCTGTCAAAGAGGGTGCTACATCTGATGTGCCCATTAGAAGCGAGAAGACATCCGTGGTGTTCTACAAGACCCCCTCAGTCAGCTATGAACCCATGTTTGCAATTCTCGAGGCGCGCAGCAATGTCTTGTGTGCTGGTATATTCTGTGCTATTGTATTTATGGGCAAGATGTTTGGTGGCCGTCTTCTCGGTCTCATCCCTTTGGGTTTCTGCGTCGCTTCAGGCGTGTTCCTTTGGACAAAGGACTTGATTCGCCAAGGCAGAGATCTCGAATGGTCGAGCGAGCAAGACCGTGGTGAGACTGCCACCGCAAACCTGATCCCAGAGTCAGTCGAATGGATGAACACAATGCTCGGAATCATGTGGGGACTGATCAACCCCGAGATGTTTGCTGGTGTTGCCGATACGTAAGTTACTCGTTCCACCGACACAAACACCCATACTAAATTGAATAGTCTCGAAGATGTTATGGCTGCCTCTGTTCCTGGCGTCATCGAGAACGTCCGCGTCGCAGATATCTCTCAGGGCAACAACCCCATTCGTATTCTCAACATGCGCGCTCTGCCAGATTCACATGTCCAAGACATCAAGGATGAGCAGCACAAACAGAACGAGAAGAATACTGATCCTGAGGAGCTTGCAGCCAACGAACAAGCTGGCTCTTTCTACAACCTTGAAGTCGCCATTGCCTACCATGCTAAGCCCTCAGGTGCGGACATCGCATCCAAGGCCCGCAACATGGGCATGCAGCTTGTTTTTTATCTTGGTATCAAGGGTCTATTCGGTGTCCCACTACCTATTTGGGTCGAACTTCAGGGCCTTGTTGCAACGGCTCGAATCCGACTTCAGCTGACCCCTGACCCTCCATTCCTCAAGACTCTGACTTTCACACTGATGGGGGTTCCCAAGGTCCAGGCTGGATGCACACCCATGATTGAGAAGGGTGTTAACATTCTAAACCTACCTCTTATTTCTAACTTCGTCAACTGGGCCATTGGCGCTGCCGCGTCAATGTATGTGGCTCCCAAGAGTCTGTCACTAGACCTCAGCAAGATGCTCCAGGGTGATGACATCAAGAAGGAAACTTTGGCTCTTGGTGTCATGTTTGTTCGCATTCACAAGGCTACTGGCCTCAGCAAGCAAGATCAGCGTGGAAGCAAGGGCGGTGGTTCTGACCCATACATTACCATTAGCTGGAGCAAGTTCTCCAAGCCTCAGTTCTGTACTCGAGTGATCCAGGATGACTTGAATCCCGTTTTCGAAGAGACTGCTGGTCTTCTTGTCACTGCCGATCTCCTAAAGGCTGACGAACAGCTGTCGGTAGAGCTTTGGGACAGTGATCGATCTTCTGCTGACGATGTTGTCGGCAAGGTCGAGCTCAGCATCCAGAAGCTTATCCAGCACCCTGGTAGAATGTTCCCACAAGTATCCAAGCTCCGTGGAGTCAAGGCTGAGAGCGAGATGCCCGGAGAGCTTCATTGGGAAGTGGGATTCTTTGGAAAGACCCAATTCCGTAAGGCTCTTCGAACCGACGGCCGCGATCTCAATCTTCCTAAGGAACTTGCAGACAAGCCTGAGCTCCAGGAGAATAAGGGCGCTATTGACACAAAGGAGGAAGACGCCGTCATCCACACACCCCCTGACCCATTATGGCCTTCCGGTGTTTTGAGCATTGTTGTTCACCAGATTGTTGGATTGGAATTGGCTAACATCAAGGGTTCTAACGGCAAGAGAAAGGGCAGGGAGTACGAACCCGCTCGCCCCGAGGCTGGTGAAGTTAAGGAGGAGCAGGCCAAGACTCTTCCTAGTTCCTACTGCACCATTCTCCTCAACGACGATCTTATTTACAAGACACGAACCAAGGTTGTTTCTTCTCAGCCAATTTTCAACGCTGGAACCGAGAAGTTCATCCGCGATTGGCGTTCTGCTATTGTTACTGTGGGCGTCCGTGACTCGCGTAACCGACAACACGACCCTCTCATTGGAGTCGTACCTCTGAAGCTCACCGATATCCTTCAAACCAGCAGTGAGTCAACCAGATGGTATCCTTTGGATGGAGGTATTGGCTTTGGCCGTATTCGTATCTCCCTGCTGTTCCGTTCCGTTGAGCTTCGCCTCCCTCCTCCTCAACTAGGTTGGGATATCGGAACTTTCGAGTTCTTGTCCAATACTATCACGACAACTGGATATGCTCCTTCGAACCACGTCAAGATTCGTCTCCGCACTGGAGGCTCATCAGCCAGCGTCGGTAAGAGTTCTTCCACACGCGAAGCCGACGGCATGTCCTTCAACATCAGTGGCGATGATGGGAATCAGCGAGTGCGCCTGCCTGTGCGCCACCGTTATAGCTCACCTGTCTTTATGGAATTCTACCCCAGCGGGAAGCGAAGCCCTGATGCATATGCCGTTCTTTGGCTTCTGGAGCTTGTTGACGGCGAGGAGCATGACTTTGACATCCCTGTCTGGAAATGCAACAACAGCCTGCGACTTGCTCAGAACTACATCACCGAAGAGAACTACAAGTCTGTTCCTGATATTGAGATGGAGCAAGTTGGGCGAGTTCGATTCCAAGGACGCTTCTCCGCAGGAACGGATTCCGATCACATCAAGTTTGCCAGCACAAACGACGATCGCGAGACGATTGAGACTTGGGAAGCTTGCTACGCGGAAGGTGTGCGTCAGCAGGATGTTGCGACCGAAGTACCTCCTGTCATTCAGAAGCTCCACGAAGAGTCATTAACTCATGGTCGTGATGTCCTCGCCCAAGCTGACGAGAAGCAGAAGGCCAAGTGGCTTGCCAAGGATGGCACTGACTGGAGCGGAGCGTTTGGTCAAGATCCGTCTGCCCTGATGGCGAGAGAAAAGCAACACAGCAAAGATAGTGAGGAGTACGACGACTTTGACCAAGATGATGACTCAGACCCTGATCTTGGTATCCAAGACGGAGATACTGAGCCTACCGATTCTTCTGATAACGATCGCCCATCGGTTGATACCACAGGCACAAACGCAACAAGCGCCACCACCGATTCACAAGGCAGCACCAGCAGCAAGAACCCCATCAAAAAGATCAAGTCATACCGCTCGGATAGTCGCGACATGCATCGCAAGCACCGAGGTCTCATGCAGTGGCGACCGATGCGCAACCTGCAATTTGCCAAGGACGAAGCCAAATTCGCAGTTCGAAAGGTGGCCAAGCTTGGAGCTCTGGATGGTCGAAAGCCTGATGTTGAGACTGAGATTTGATATGTTTCAATTTTCCTTTCTTATTAAAGAAGTAATGACTTAGGATGGCGATCGGTGAACGGATGAGATTGACGATGGCACGATTGGAGTTTTGGTGATTATGGTTGTCTTGTATACATATGAATAGTAGTCGTTATGCGAAATGAATTAATCCTTTAACGAGAGTTCATATGCTTCGTAACTACCAACCCGTGAAATCCCTGGTTCGAACGCGAATAACTTGATTATAGAGGTTAGAGACAAGATAACTTTTTTGTATAAATTAGAATAAGATAAATTATAAGTCTTGACATATCTGTTATTCTCAAAGTTTTGTTTTCTAAAGATGCTAGATGAGACGATTATGCACGTGAGCAGACCAACTCGGCCTCGTGCCAATCAATACAGCTCTTGACGATCTCAACTCTGTGCATATCTTCTCTATCACAACACCTACACTTTATCCACGTGTGAAGACGACACGTTTATTCCTTCAAAAATTCATTCAATTCTCACATAATCCAATTGGGACACTGGGTTGGCCATTTCGTCTGTGTGCGACAAATCTCACATGATTAGCTGAGTCGCGCCGCGCCGCGCCGCGTAAAGCGTTTAAGCTGTATAACATGAACTTCGACATTAGCCCTGGGAGTAACGCGCAAAGAAATCAGCACGCTCATTTACCACCTCATGTTACTCGCTATGACTCTTTCTCAAACAGTGTCGACTCAGATGATCCTCTGGCCAGAGATGCGCCAACAACAAGTCACAGCCAGAGCCCGGTTAAGCAGCCAGGGTCCCTAACTCCAAGGAGCCAACCAAGTCTCGCTGTTGTTCTTAACAGATCACCTGCACACCTCGACGCGTCTAGAGATGTTAGCGTTGAGGAAGATGGAGAGGGTGTTGATGCGCCGGTTCAGTCAGATCTCACCCCACGGGGAAACCCGAGGGCGTTGTTCAAACCAGTGAACGCCGTGCAGAAGTCAATTGCAAGCGAAACACAAACGGGTGTTTCCAGCGACGCAACTTCCACAACACCAGCGCGAAGAAGGGGAAGGCCTAAGGGATCGACAAACAAGCTAAAGGGCTTACCATCAACAGCCGCAGCGTCGCGGCAGGCTCGACAAATCAAGCCGCGGCCTCATCCCAGTGGCTTTCCAAAACGAAGAGGCAGACCCCCAAAGCTTCCGTCGCCTCCTCCAGAAACTATCTACTACAATGTGGATGCCCCGTTCTTCCCGTTCCTGTGTGAGTGGAGGGACTGCAAGGCTGAGTTACACAACCTTGATACACTACGGCGCCACGTCTACATAGTTCATGGCGAGTCTATTCGATGTTTATGGGGGAAGTGTGGGCATCGAGAGGATTCTGCGGAGTTTGAGGACGATGAGGGATTCAAAGAGCATGTCGAAGAGGCGCATCTAGTGCCGTTCTCATGGCACGTCGGTGACGGGCCAAACAACTTTAAGGATCGCAATTTGCCGAAGAATGGCGTGGCGGGGGAAGACGAGGTACCTGATTACCTCAAGGACGAGCATGGCAACCAAGTTACACCGTCAATACGAGATCAACAGGAGGAGGATATTTTCACATGGAAGAAAAACCGCCGCAAGCTGAAGGAGTTGATTGCCCGTATGAACGACAACCTCCCCGATGAGCCTAACAAGGGAGAGGGTATTGAGCGGCATAGTGCTTAAGGGGTCAATGTGGTTCTGGAGGTTGGGTATAATTACGGCCCGGATCTAATGCATCTCCAGTTTAGCTATCATTCAAAGTCAGCTTTTAGCCCATGGCCTTAAAGCTTCGGTACCATATGGACGTGACATTGGTACACTGCTGCCAATGGCTTGGCCCGAGGATGTTTGCTAGGTGAAACATGCGGAGAGACATCTTATAGAGTGTCGTAACATGGGAGGCATGGAGCCAGTCATGACGGTCATGGACTGAGATACCTCAATTAGTACTCGCAGGGTTTCACTCGTGATGGAACTTTGGTAGTTGTTCTACTTTTCAGGGCTAAAGCAGCGTACTACCTAATTTACTTCCCCCTCGTGTTATTGGCATACACAGAAACTAAGCGTCATGCACATATCCCGATTACCCGAGAGGGAGGGACGGGATCTTACAGCAAATCATCACTGCAAGGTTTGGGTGTTGAACTGAGGTAGCATAACGAGCCAGTTTGTATTATCATTAAAAAGTAAAATTCATAAGCTTGGAACATTTCAACGTCTCAAAAGCCAAAATCAAACGCCAGCCCTTCTAAAACACTAGATACTAGAATAGCCAATTGGCTGTGCAACAATCTTCTTAGTAAGAGTAGCTTCCCTTGCCGCTGGACAGAGAGTTCTGGACCTGGATGAGACCAGGAGCAGCCAGAGCCACAGCGGGGACATCATCGGGAGTTGCAATGTCGCGCGAGGTGGTCAGAGCAGCGTGGGTGAAGCCCTGAGCAACAAGCTTCTCAAAGGGGAACTCGGCCTCGACGCTGACACTGTTTCCGTTCCACTTGACATTCTCGGCCTTGACGCTGTATGGAAGTTGCTGGCCAGTGGTGTAGGTAATGTAGAGGTCCTCGCCCTTGTGGGACTTGTCGAGAGTGGCGCTGAAAGAGAGAGTCTGGTCCTTGGCATCGAGGACAGCAATAGCTCCACCGTTGACCATCAGAGGAGGGAAGATGGGCAGGTTGATGTTCTTGATATCCTCATCGCACGAGCCAGGGACGACAAAGCTCTGGAGAGCAGACCAGGCAAAGGCAGCGGGGACAGTGGTCAAGAAGGGAGACTCAGAGGGGACTTGGTTGAGGAACACGCGGTAGAAGCCGTTCTGCTCACCCTCCTGGCCAATGACTGATGAGACAAGGCGGACGATGGCGGGAGCACCCTCGCTGGCAAAGATCTCGTTGGCGCCCTGGAGAGCCCCCAGGACAACGGCGGTGAATGTCTCAGCGAGTTGGACGGCGTCCTTGAGGGAGTTGACAGGGAACTGGTATTTGCAGGGCGAAGGGGCAAACTTGCCAGCCGACTTGAGGATAGCCAGAGCACCAAGGGCGTGCTGTTCTTCTTGCTATTATGGAGTGTTAGTAGCCATTTACAAGTGATGATCGTATACACGGGAAGGTACTTACAGCAAGAACTGTCTTGATAATCTTCTCAGCCTCCTCACGCTTGTCCTTATCAACTCCATAGCCCTCGACACTATTGGTCACGTTGTGGAGTAGAGAGTTGAAGTAGGCAGTCTCAAAGAGCTCGTTGAAGGCGATGAGTTGGAAAGCAGTTGTGGAACCATCGCCAAGCGAAGTAGGCAGTGCAGCGCCGGGGAGTTTTCCACCAGCTTGCATGGCGATCTTCTGGAGCTGGTCATTGTTGGGACTGGGGAATCCATCGTTGGAGGGGACCTTGAAGGATCGGGGGAGAAGACCAGCCAGGGCAGAACTGATGAGGCCCACAGAGGCGAAGGCTGTTGAGAAACGCATGGTTACTTGTGTGTTCTTAACGAAAAGTAGGGTTTGCTAGGTGTTGGAGACAGTGAATGTAGATTGATACTGTAAGACAAGACAGTGAATGTGGTTTAGATACTGAAAATGAGAATACTAACGAGGGGAGTCACCCAGGGTATATACATAAGAAAGTCATAGTGCATCTTTCCACAAGCTCAAGGGCCATTAGAGGCTGGGTGAAGGCTCGGTCGGGGAATTGAGTTCATGCATGGCAAAGTTACCTGAGGAGGGTGGTCCCAAAAACAGTGCTGAGTGATGACTTGAAGCTATCATGACGCCATGTATCTCAGAGCATAAAATGCAACAAAATTACACTCCGCCGTTGCCGAGTCCCTAAGGCTTAGGTCTTACAGCCTCATCCAATGTCACCGGCCTAGGCCAGCCCGTGATGCTGCAGTCGTTGGTATTGTAGACTAACGTCTTAGATCACCATCTGTCAGCGCGGCTAACTCGGCCATGGCTAGGGCCGGAGGATTGCGGTAGCGCGGAGGGACGATGTTACCATGGATCTGTGTCGCGTCATGGAAACTTGGGGGAGTAATTGAGTATATTGATGGGAAATAGAATAGAGGATATGGTGTTCACTATGGTTTGTGCAGGTAACAATATCGCTCACGCTGAGAATCAATGCATCTATCAAACGGATTAGAGCAATTTAACGTCCAAAATATCCATCAATTGCGTGCTGTAGGACGTAGCATCAACAATTGTTTCATAAACTTTGCATCGGCTCATCTGCCGTGTGGCTGAGCGCCATTCGAGTAAGCGGACACGAGCAAGGGATGCCAACTCACCATGTCCTACAAAAATATCTACTCCGCCCGCTTAGTCCCAGGAACTGAGGTCCCCGGATAGAAATTTGCCGTTAAAGTCAATAGTGCATTCGGTAGGATAGGGCATAGACTCATAAACTTGACCACAGCTGGAAGGGGAAGTCTCGTGAGGCGAAAGGATCGGAAGGGTCAGCATGCTTGAACCGGATCTTAGATATCCGTTACTATATGGGAATTTGGGGTAAGCGGCGCGCGGAGGATCTCAGATCCTGCTGAATTATTGTAGGTAGGCTTAGAATGGTGTCTTACACGGTGACCATAGTCATGTGATGACATGATGGCGATGTATGAGCGTCTACATACACAAGTTGGGTCATGCTATTGACATCTGCAATGCAGCTATGATGATATTGACCCTGATGAACTGGCATGGTGATTAACTACTTAACATCCTCAGTCTTAACTTTGGTTTAGAAGTATGATGAGGTAGTTCTCATTTATTTTGGCAGCTGAGTTAGCATTCGACGATCTCTTGAACTCAATCAGACATGACGACTCAAATAAGCTTTCTGCTACTTATTATCCCTCTTTCTATGTTGGCCGTTGTCACCTCTAATATTAAAGTTGAAATTGCTTTGGCGTGGATGCGGGTATCGACCACTTCATACCTACGCACATATATATCAAGTCTATTCTAGTACCGCTAAGACTAGTAGCTAAAGAATTACACTATGCTACAAACAACTCCTTTCCAGTTTCACAGTCACCATGCCATCTGTCACTTCTAATTTCCCAATGGTGTAGGATATGGTCATGCCAGTTGTTTAGGAACTAAAAGCTAGAACAGCATATATCACTGTTTGAATTGAATACAGTTCTCATACCACTAAAACCTCTTCTATTTGAGTTCAATCTTGTTTCGGCTGGTTCGAAGAAAAATATAAATGTAGAATTGGACGTGGAAAGGGAAGTTGATGAGTCTGGATCTATAGGAACTGTAAGGTCTAATAGTTTCCTCTCTTCTATATCTTTATTTTAAATTTGATCAAAAAAAAATAACTTTTATTCATGCCAGAGGAGAACTTGATTTATCTCGAGCTGCCTCATTATCGAAACTTTTGCTCAGAAATGTAGATGCACTGGAACTCATCAACCACGGCACTTCAATTACCAGGCGGATAAGTAATTGCTAAGAATCAATCTCGATTTACACTCTATGATGTTTAGTTAGTGGCATCGTAGTGAAAACTTGTTCTTTTGTATTGATGCTTCAGAAACATCTGCATTTACCTCGCAGGTGGCTCGAATACCATTTCCGTCCTGATTCTATTACCCTGTTAACTAGCGATCACGGTAATTATGACGATCGCGCGTAAATGGTTTTATTCATGTTGTCTTGTATTGTCTTGCCGTTGTACGTCTTATCAGTGTCGCGTATTTGGTTCGACCCTCTACTACCTCTGTCATCTTAGTTACTGGACTGTTGGCTCGACTTTGGCTACTAACTATACCCTGCATAAACTGCACATCTCATTCGACGAATCAATCCAATATCAGGGTTCACGAAACATGGTCCCGCTACACTCCCAGAAGCCAGGCGCTTACGAGCGTCTGCAGATGAGTTGGGCGCTTAAAGCAATGATGTGTCGTAGTATTCTTATGAAACTCCATCAACCCTCAGGTTTGTCAAATTTGTCCTTCTACGGTTTCATCTTCCTTGCATAATTCCTTGTGATTGTTTAAAAAATGTTGTCTTCTTTTCGACGAGTATTTCGTACCAAGTCAAATCAGACTCATGATCCTCATGAGAAGCCTGCTTCAGAACCATCACCAAAACCCCCCACTCGATCTCAAACAACGAAGTACTACTCTGGTATTCAAACTTTACATAGCTCTGAGTACGATGAGATTGAGTAAGCTCTTTACATACAAGTTGTGGGTTGTTAGCTAACCATTATGCCCAGTATTGTCTTTGTCCATGGTCTAAAAGGGGACTGTTTAAAGACATGGAGAGACCAAACAACCAATGAGCCATGGCCCAAAACCATGCTCCCATTAGAAATAAGAACTGCTCGAGTCCTTACTTACTCTTATGATGCAACTGTCGTTGGCAAAAAAGATGTCCCTTCCCAAAATCGAATCTCTAACCACGCGGCTAATCTCTTGACGGCCCTTGCATCACTTCGACAGAGCGGCAATACAGTAAGGACCTACTCATACATTCTTGTCTGACCTAATTAACATTATCAGAATGAACGGCCTATCATTTTTGTTTGTCATAGTCTCGGCGGACTTGTTTGCCAAGATGTAAAGTTACTTCCCCCATAAACCGGCCATCTTGGCTTACGAACGTGTTAGACGCTTGTAACAGCGAGACAGCGATCTGAACAGCATCTTCAAGACATCGTCAACTTCACGCGCGGTGTCATCTTTCTTGGGACGCCTCATCACGGATCCAGTCTCGCCAAATTTGGAGAACTAGTCTCCCGTTCTGTGGGGTTGGTTAAAGAGACCAACAGCGATATCGTCCAAGTCCTTACACGAGACTCAGAAGTCTTGGCACGCATTCAAGACGGCTTCCAGGCTCTTCTCATGACACGCAGTAAAGATGAGTCCAGTATGATAGAGATCACTTGTTTCTACGAAGAACTGCCCACGAAGAGATACGGCATGATCGTCCCAAAGCACTCAGCTATACTTCCCGGCTACACATCAATAGGCATACATAAGAACCATGCTGAGATGACGAAGTTTGCCCATTCAGATGAGCCTGGCTTTAAAGCGATTTGCGATGAGCTGAAGCGTTGGATGAATAAGATACAGCAGGCCAAAAGCAAGCCTCAGAAAAGCGCTCATGTCGCCCATTGTAGGTGGTAAAAGAACACCTGACCAGAATTTATGTTAATTCCTCCCAGGTCTCGTTCCATACAGTTATAATCCAGACTTTGTGGGAAGGTCTGAGATACTCGAACTATTAAAAGATCAGCTCGGTCATACAAATACTCAACCACAGAGTAAAGGACATTTGAGAGCTGCACTTCACGGTCTAGGTGGGATTGGGTACGTTTCACAAGTCCTTTCATGAGTAAATTTACTAATA
Source organism: Fusarium torulosum (assembly GCA_900312805.1). NCBI lineage: Eukaryota > Fungi > Ascomycota > Sordariomycetes > Hypocreales > Nectriaceae > Fusarium > Fusarium torulosum. The sequence continues at coordinate 46,295 of ONZP01000142.1, forward strand.
CAAGACAGAAAAACTCAGATCGCACTGGCTTATTCATTTTGGCTACAGGAGGCTTCCAAGGATGTATCAGTCTTTTGGGTTCATGCTAGTAGCGCAGAACGCTTCTCAGAAGCACACGCCAACATCGCTAGGGAGTGCAAGATCCCAGGGCACGAAGACCCGAGTTTTGATGCCTTGTCAGGAGTAAAAGACTGGCTACAGAGCAAGGAAAGTGGGCAGTGGCTAATGATCATCGATAATGCCGATGATATGCGACTCTTCTTTCCTCAAACCGACAACTTTTCCAAGTCCATGTCCAATAACGAAGATAGCTTGGGTCAGTTCCTACCAGAATGTTCTCACGGCACTATTCTCATCACAACGAGGAATATGCAGGTGGGCTCAAGGCTTATGAAGGGAAAGCGTCCTATCGAGGTGGGCAAAATGGACGAGAACGAGGCAATTCAACTTTTGCGACAAGGACTACAAGGAGATGAATCCACGGAGGACTTGCTTCAACTCTCATCCCGCTTGGAATTTCTCCCCCTCGCACTGGTACAGGCAGCTGCTTTTATCCAAGAAAACTCCATCACTGCCAACGACTACCTTGAACTCTTGGACGGGAGTGACAAGGATCTTATTGACCTTCTGAGCGAGGATTTCGAGACAGTTGGCAGAGACTCCGATACCCCACGCGCCGTTGCCCAAACCTGGATGCTTTCCTTTCAACAGATCGAGCGAGAATACCCCTTCGCTGGCGAACTCCTCTCCTTGATGAGCCTGTTCGATCGGCAAGCCATTCCTCTGGAATTTCTCGAGTTTTACAGCGAAGAGAAGAAGCGCGCCGAGTCAAATATCAGGATGCAGCTTGTCAAAGCACTGGGAGTTCTCAAGGCGTTCTGCTTTATTCGAGCTGAGAAAGGCGGTGATCACAACATGCATCGCCTCGTACAATTGGTGACTCGGACTTGGTTGATACGAAAAGGAGTCATGACTCCGTTTGCAAGAGACGCTCTGCTTGCAGTATCTGAGTTTTATCCTTACGGTAACTTTGAAGAGGTTGACATATGTACTGCATACCTCTCCCATGCCATTTCCGTTCTAGACCTACAGTCGGTCGAATGTGATGAAGATAGACTTCTCAGGGCATCTATGCTTCACCGAGTTGGGGGTTTTTTCCTCTTCCAAGGCCGTTATGCTGATGCAGAAAGGTTGCAACGAGAAGGGACTAAGATCCGAGCAGAATTGCTAGGAGAGGAACATACTGAAACATTGGTTTTAAGGCTTGATCTTTCATATTGTCTACAATCTCAGGCTCGATACGAAGAGGCAGAGAAATTAGCTGTAGCCGTTCTAGAAATTTGGAAACGACTTTATGGAGAAGAACACCACAAGACTCTTGATGCGATGTCTGCCTTGGCGTTGAACTATTACGACCAAGATAAAATCGAGGAGGCAAAAAGGTTGTGGACTCATGTTTCCGAGATCAGGAAACGTGTGTTGGGAGAAGATCATGAAGATACAATACGCGCGATGAGCGACCTGGCCTTGACTCTCGAGGAGGCGGAGGAAGTGGAAATGCACAAGCACATTATAGAGGCAAAGACAAAGGCCAATGGTGCGGACCATCCTAGCACTCTCATCAGCAAAAGCCACCTAGCGATGACACTCTACACGCGCGGGGAGGTGTGGGAAGCAGAGGAGCTAGAGGCTGAAGTACTGGAAGCCAGGAAAAGGATTCTTGGGGAAGAACATCCCGATACTCTCGTGAGTATGATGAACCTCGGACAAACTTGGACCACCTTGGGTAAGGAGACAGCAGATACAAGGCACCTGTATCCTGACGTAGACTTGTTTGGCGACGCTAAGAGGCTGTTAGAAGAATGTGTCCGGCTTCGAACAAAGTTACTAGGGCCAGATCATCCTGATACACTGCAGTCATGCACATGGCTGGAGGGATGTCAAGAGGCAATGGAACTGGCTGATCGTATTGAAGTTGACACAAAGGCAGTGGAATTGAATGGTCAGGTAGAGCTTTAAATAGTTAGTTGGATATTTACGAACTGCCACGAACTACACTCTTCTATATCTAATTATTATTACTTTGCTCCAGCTTGTGGTTTTCTTTCTTCCCTTGCTGTTTCAAAATCTCCAGTATCTATTATTGCTAAGATATCAGCCGACTTCAGGGTATGTAAAAGCTGACCATTATGACATGTATTTGAGTAAAAGAGACAACTCCCAATATGCAATTACAAATCATTGCCAAAGTGAAGGACCTTTGGCTCTCCATCTCAGCATTCTTTTACTGTGTCGTGCTAATAAAAGGACTGTACATGGGTGCAATGTTTGACGTCTGTCGGGAGGACATGAACTCCGATCTACGTAGACGCGCATAAAATGAAATAAAAACAACGCTCTTAATGACCGATCTATACAACAAAACAACCCGATCTCGCTTATCAGAACCGTTCAAGAGGTAAAAATAATAATACAGAGCTTGCCTGCAGCCCTACAAGAGTCCTAGCTACTATTTCCATTCACGGCGCTTACACTCCGGTGGTCCAAAATAGCATCGCGGTTGAGACCTTGTACAAGCGCCTGGCTTGGACCCATGGCCCAGGAATAAGCGGCCATAAACACACGAACACGAGAATCTGCGTTAACGGTTTGGATAGTTGAGGTAGGAGAAAATAGATCTCCAAAGATATTTAGTGTTTATTCTAACAAAACTTGGGTAGTTGATGCCTGCAGAAGTATATGAGTAGTAACACAGCCAGTGTAGGATGTCCGGAATCAAGGTTCTATGAGCTGCTCTGAGTAAAGAACTCCAGGACGGGCCAGTCAGGTGATCTGCATAAAGTCCAGTCATCAAAGCTACCTTATGTATAATTCTACCTAATTCCTCAAGAATGTTTAAACAGCCCAAAAATTACTTATCTTTTTACTTTTCGTCCCCAAACTTAGGTCATGTGCTACGCTGCCAGGGCCACTTAGCGCTGTGCTAGTGACCCACTGTATGCCCCGGCTAGTCCCCCCGAGTTCTGAAACAACGTTTCGACACTGCACAGCCAATCGTCCACCTTCTCAACCCCGGTCTTGAGATTCGAAATATACCAAACCTCCCCAGCGATGCCGCCCAACGTTCAAGACAGCAGCGCTTGCGGATGAAATCGCACGAGTACCAGACTTAGGCGCTGGCCTGGGTCGACTGGGTCTGAGTCTCTGCAACCTGTTGCTGCCCGTCTGGTCTCTGCCCTTCTCCACCCTGAGCAAGGAGCCGCTGAAACGAGTCTGAATAGAGGCTTGCCTGCGGCCAAACACAGCGGCCATGGTGCAGCAACGCTCGCAGGCTCTCTGCATCTCTGACAACGTTGAGCCCAAGTGGAGCCTAACATCAGTGTACGTCGTTGACGCGATTCGATGCGGAGTCGATCGAATCGTGAGTCGCCTCGTCTTTGGTTGGCTCTCCGTCTTCACATCCATACCGAGAACTGCTTCAGCTTCGCTTGCTTCTGCTTGATGGTGCTTGCAAGGATCAAGCAAAGTTTGTTCTGCATGCTGAACTGTTGTCAATGGAGCGTGTGACTGTGCGGTTCGCTCATAAAGTCTGCCTCCGGCTGTTCGGTGGCAACCCCTCTCCATTTTCTATTGTTCTGCATTCATTCAAAGCCCAAACAATGGTGTTCAAGCACTTCTATTGACACCTTTTCCTTCTGTTATTAATCTTCTACTATTGTTCTTGTTCACCTATTGACTGTTCGGACTGGTTCCATTATCAGCACGTTTCTCTCATTCATTCATTGCTATCTCTTACTCTCTTGATCCTTCATCACCAACTCATTTATATATGCTTTGAGCTACTTTCACTTGCACGATCTAACACACTTCACTGTTACATTGAACTTAATCGACTAGAGCACCTGGTACGTGTATCTATACATCAACATCACATCCTTTTCTAACCAATTTCACTTCTTAGCTTTCCACCTTCACTTGCTATCGATCAACACTTCAACCGAGATATATTTGACATCTCAATTACATCGATCCTTACACTCAGATAACATTAACTCTCTTATCCCATCGTTTCATCTGCACTCACAAGTATGTTTGGAGAAAAGATTCGAGGTCCGGGGATGATTATCCTCCAGGCTCTTCGGGTCATTACAATCGTCAGCCTACTAGCTGCTGGTGCCGCTTGTTGGATTCTCATTATCAAGATCGACACTTCCGTTGGGTGGTTCTTCTTTGAAGCCCTTTCCCTGGCTCTGACAAGCTCTGCAACCATCTTCCTCATCATTTCGGAGCTGCCTTTCTGCAAAACCTACTTCCTCAACCATTGGCCTGCGTTCTCTGATGAGCGTGGTCTTACCTGGCTTGGTGCAGGTCTACTTCTGATCGGCTCAAATGTTCTTGGGAAGCTCAACTCTTCCCATAACACCAGTAAGAAGCTTGGGCTTCCCTTCTGGCGCCTCATTTTGGCCGCAGGTATCCTGACTATCACCTCTGGTGTTCTGAACATCATCTGCTCTCTCATCTTCCGAGACGGTGACATCAACGCTCGAATGATCCGAGCTGACGGCTCTCTTGCTAAGAGCCGAGATGAATCTGTACATTCATTCGGCAAGCCGCGATCCGACTACAGCGCTTCCTTCCACAGTGAGAGACCCAAGAAGACTTTCATGTCCTTCTTTTGGAAGAAGCATGCCGACTCAAGCCCACCCCCTCGACCTCACATCAGCCAACCGATCACACGCGAACGCGATCATGACCTGGAACGCAACGCACCCCCTCAGTACGCTCAAGATTCTGTCCACGATGACCTTTCCGATATGGATCGCCGAAGCCCGATTGTCCCTGAAGTCCGACGCCCCGACACAGCACTGCACCCCATCAACATCCGTCCTAGAAGCATAAGCATGTACTCGGAGGCGCACATATCCCGTTTTTGAAAGCAAACACAAAGATGGATGACAGGTCGAATGATGTTGTGAAAGGCAAAGGACTAAGCACAAGGGGAAAGGGAACGAGAGGCGTTTAGGTACAAGGAGTCGGATCTGTTTTTAATGCTTGAGATGCGGAATACCCGGTGATCATGAGGAAAAGGGCGCTGAACAAACGACTTTCTTTTACATTTCATTAACAAATTTAACTACGTTTTATGTCAACCTATGAAAATGCTTTCAGTGTGATATCGTGCCGTTTGGATTCAATCATTGCTTGATGTAATTTCTTTACTGTAGACATTTTACCAAGACAATAGTAGGAGCATCTCGGGTTACACATAATCTCTTTCATACATATTTATATCCTCTTATATGCTTTCCCTCTAAAGCTAATGAGCCCCCTCTTGATATCATTCTTCCTTATTTAAGTGCAGTGGCTTGAGAAATCAGAGTTCAGGCGATCACAGCACAAAGTACACGCGCGTATGCCCTAAATGCGTGTTTGAAGCTTAACAAATGTCAGGCTACAATACGTCGAGTTGACAAAGTTAAAAGACAATGAATATATAAAGCTCACCCCTACCTCGTTTGGCTAGCTTAAATTTCTTTCACTATAATACAATCAAGGTCTGTTGATATCAACAACACAAAGACCTTTCCAGACTTGACGGAGAACTCGAGATACCAAAAATAGACGAAGAACTGGCTATCTTCGTTAGAATTGGATTTTAAATATTCTCCCTTTCCTCTGCTCTTTCTATAGTAGAGTCCGTTTGTTGTTATCTCTTCTGTTTGAAATCGACCATCGTAAAGTGGAGCCTCAGGCATCAGCCCACCCTGCTTCTCGACCACTACCTGTAGCCTGCCTCTCTAGCTTCGCCTGGCCCAATCATCACCATCAACATCACGTTGCCTCACACGATCAGTTGCGCCCGTCTCCTCCATCGTCATCATGTCTGGAGACTCTGCTGAGGTGGCGGAGGACTATCGCCTCGCGTTGGAGGACCTATCGTCCAACATGCGATTTGAGATCAGCAACCTCACTGTCATTGCTCGCGAGAATACTGAACATGCCCTAGCGATCGCGGAAGTTCTACAGCAACATATCCTCAAAGTAAGCTCGGACGCATGAGTTCAAACAGTCGAACATCATCTATGTCTTTTTCTCGACCAAGCTAACTCTCGTATAGGCACCTCCGAACAAGAAACTCCCAGCCTTATACGTACTCGACTCGATCGTCAAAAATGTTGGCACACCATACACGCTCTACTTCGGCCGCAACCTCTTCAAAACCTTTATGGAATCATACGCAGTAGTCGACCAGCCAGTTCGTCGCAAAATGGAGGAGATGCTTAGAACATGGAAGGAGCCTGTTCCTGGATCTATGGACAGTAGACCTGTCTTTTCGCACGAGTTGGTGCGACCGATTGAGAATGCACTCTTCAAGGCGCGAGCCGCAAGCATGCCCCAAGCGGGAATGATGCCAGGTCGACCGCGATCTGCCGTGCCCCATCGTGATACCCCGACACCGCCTGGAATGGGAATGAGAATCCCACCACCAGGTCACCCAGTTCAACAATACACATCAAATGGAGGACAGTCATTGAGCAATGACATTCAGAACCTAATTGTGGCGAATCAGGCGGAAGCCTCGCGGAACCCTCGAGATGCTGGTGTTCAGACTAGATTAAGAGCACTCCTTAACCTGCAGGGTATTGTGAACAGCACTAGCTTGCCTCCGGATCAGCTTGAGCTCATTAAGAACAAAGTAAATGAACTTGCTGCTGCTGTAAACATAATGGCGCCTCTGACTCAAAGGCCGGCGCCTACTCCTCCTGTGCCCGTCCAAGCACGCCCGATGCCTCCAGTGTCCGTAGCCCATCCTCCGCCAGCAGCTCCGGCTCCGGCGCAAGAAGGTGTGACGCTTGATGCGCTCTTGGGCAAGGGAGCGTTGGCAGCCTTGATGGCAAGACAGTCGGCAACGCCTCAGAGCGCGACACCGACTCCGCAGCCGCCTCAGGTTCATCGTGAACCGCCAAAGCCACCAATGCCTACGATGTCTGCCATGCCAGCCATCCCACCTATGCCAACAATGTCAGCTATGCCAGCAATGTCCGCCATGCCCCCGATGCCATTGATGTCAGCGACACCAACACCTGCACCCGCACCACCAACAAATGCAGCCCCTTGGAGTCTGCTTGATCAACTACGAAAGTCAGGTCTACTCCCACCTCCGCCAGTACCAGGCGGTATCAATGTGGCCGCCCTGAAACAACCCTGCCAGCCTTCTCTGATTCGACAACTACATAACGACCTTGGCCAGCCTTGCACTCAGTGCGGTAGACGATTCCCGGATGATGCGGCCGGCAAGAAAAAAAAGATTGCCCACATGGACTGGCATTTCCGTGTCCACCAGCGAACCACCGAAGCCGAGAAGCGAGGCATGCATCGGAGTTGGTATGTTAACCAAAGCGTAAGTCACAATCTCACCTCCTCAAATTCCACGGCCACTAACAACAATGTAGGACTGGCTCAAGTCAAGGGAAGTCATCGATATAGACAACGTCCCCACGACTGAAGATGTCGCTGCTGCTGCCTTGAAGGAATCCGAGGCTGCTAAGCCAAAGTACATCCCTGTTCCTGACCCGTCTCGAGGGACCAACACTGTTTGTCCTATTTGCCAAGATCGATTCGAGAACAAGTGGCTTGATACGGCACAAGAATGGGTTTGGCTGGATACAGTTCTGGTTGGTAACCGAGCATATCACGCCTCATGCCACGCAGAGGCAACACGAGATCGCGAAAATACCCCTGTCTTAGGCAAACGAAAGGCCGAAACAAACATTGCATCACCCAAGGTGCGGTCACTCAAGACATCAGCTTAAAGAGTGCAAACATTGGTACATCATACTATATATCGACTTTGGGCGACAAATGGCGTTAAGGAATTAGCATGAAAGGGAATAGGTAGTAGTTGTGCATCACCATGGAGTTATGTCAGTGGAATTTTAGCATACTTAGTTAAGTCAACTGTGGAATTAGTTGTCGCCATAGTTTAGATGAATGTAGACGAATGCAGTCATATTCCGTCTTTGTCAAACAAATTGTGTCGTTCACTCTATCCATGGAAGCTAACAAATCAGGTACCGATTCTATGGAGCCGAGAGCGGCCCGTCGTTGGTGCATTGATCCCCGCGATTTTATACACGGACCTGAGCCGAACGCGTTCCACTCTATTTTATTTAGTCAGGTACAGCTTTCAACCTCTCACGGCTACAATCCTACAATTCTAACCTCCCCTAACGACCAACAAAACCTTGAGACGACGGCCGATACCAGTCCGAACGATCCTTTCAAGCTCGTATTTCGTCATCCGGCAATCGGCCAAACTACGGCGATAATGGCGGTTGACTGCCCCATCTGCAACAAGCCTGTGAAATCCTCAGAGATCAACAGTCACATCGATTCAGGTTGCGAGAGCTTCATAATAGATCAGGAGAAGAGATCAACGCCGCCACAAACACAAACACCACAGAGTAATTCACAAAAACGAAACGCTTCAAACTTCTTCTCTACGCCCGCCGCAAAACGACAAGCTGGCTCCGACAATCGGGTAGTGACGCCTGCTGGAAACTTACAACCTATAACGAAGCGGAAGAGAACATACGAAGAAGGACCTGGTCGCGAACTAGGAGGAGGCGCAAAGACTGCTGAAAATGCGACAAACGGAGACGCCGTCAACGGAGCGAGTGGTTGGGATGCAAGGACAGAACAAGATGGCAGAGTGGTGAAAAAGACAAAGACACAACGAGCTGCGCCCTTGGCCGAACGAATGCGACCACGGACACTCGACGAGGTATGCGGACAAGACCTGGTCGGGCCAAATGGTGTTCTACGATCCCTTATCGAGTCAAACCAAGTACCTTCGATGATTCTCTGGGGTGCTTCAGGCACAGGAAAGACGACAATAGCACGCTGTATCGCCCATATGGTCGGCAGCCGGTTCATTGAGCTTAACGCGACAAGCACGGGGGTCAGCGAGGTTAAAAAATTCTTCCAAGAGGCGACCAACGATCTTGCTCTTTCTGGTCGCAAGACCATAATATTTTGCGACGAGATCCATCGCTTCAACAAGGCCCAGCAGGATGTGTTTCTCAAACCAGTTGAAGCTGGCACCGTGACGCTCATCGGAGCTACGACAGAGAATCCGTCTTTCAAGGTCGCTAGTGCTCTGCTCTCTCGATGTCGTACTTTCACATTACAATCACTTACGACGGAAGACGTTGTGCGTATTCTTCAGCGGGCGATCAAGGAGGAAGAAGCGGTCTATCCATCCACACCACTTCTGGACGAAGCTATGGTTACGTATCTTGCCCGATTCGCTGATGGTGATGCTCGCACTGCTTTAAATCTACTTGAGCTTGCACTCTCGCTCACAACCCGTGAGGGCATCACACAAGAAGATATCAAGGCTGCTCTCACAAAGACTCTTGTCTATGATCGTGCCGGCGATCAGCATTACGACACCATTTCTGCTTTTCACAAGTCAGTGCGTGGAAATGATCCTGATGCGGCACTCTACTACCTAGCACGAATGCTTCAATCCGGCGAAGACCCCCTATTTATCGCTCGTCGCATGGTCGTTATCGCCTCCGAAGATGTTGGCCTGGCAGACAATACCCTTCTCCCTCTTGCCACAGCCACATACACAGCTACTCAGCAAATCGGCATGCCCGAAGCACGTATACCACTCGCTCACTGTACCGTTGCACTATGTAATGCGCCCAAAAGCACCAAAGCATACCGTGCTCTCAACAACGCCTATGCAGCTCTTCGTGAGCCAGGTGTCGCCGGCCTCCCCGTACCCCTTCACTTGCGCAACGCCCCTACGCGACTTATGCGGGATATGGGCTACGGTGCCGAATACAAATATCCGCCTAATTATCGTGATGGTCAGGTGAAGCAGACATATCTACCGGATGAGCTTGTTGGACGTCGGTTCGTAGAGGACCGGGATTTGGGAACAGAAGTCGATCCAGATCTTGCGATGGGAGGGACATGATTTTTTGAATAGGGAACGTGGTATAGAATGGATAAAGGAAAATCAAAAGGACAGAAAGCGAGTTTGCATTGTGATAGGAGTCAGGATAGGTTTGGGTACCCCTTCGTGGGTTTTGTAATATATATATTATAGAGACCTTGCTAGAGATGACAGTCTCGCATTTATAAATTGTACAAATACCACACAATATGTATGGTTCAGTGTTCCACTACTATGCTAAGAACAATGATTCATGAATATGCTTTCCGCTGTATAACGCCTGAAACCATCCCCTGAACGCCAGTTTGATACCCATTCCTTATGTGTGTATCCTTAATCATCATCTTGGGTCAAGTCTATAAATCCAATATCGCTCACCCGAATAATGTTAGCCCGAACTCCTCTGCGCTCTAGAGCTGCTGTCTCCCTAGCCACCAGCTCGTCACGCTTTTCAGCTTCCACTTCAACCTCTTCGAAGAAACCCATGGCGCTGGCCATTGGGATGAGTACCTTCTTCTTCCGTGCAGGCGCAGGGCTAGGGGTAGTGCTTCGATTGGGTGGTGCAGATTGTTGGGGCCTCTTGTTGGGAGATACAGGGGCGCCAGTAACGAGAGAGGAGAGTGGAGCAAGATCGGAAGACGAGTCACTATCAAAGTCATAATCAAACGGAGCTTGTGGCTTTCGTTGTTGCTTTGGAGGTGAGGGTGGGGGTTTGGTGAGAGAAGGAAGGGGAGAACTAGGGTTCTTGGACTTCTTGGTAAACATGTCCATGGAAGTTTGCTTCAACTTGGAGGGTTGAGATGGCTGAGAAGACGCTGCAGGTCTTGTACGCCCAAAACTTCGTACTGTATCTTTCAACCTTTGCGAAGAATCGCTCGAGGTAGGAACTCTATGCACCGTGCTAGGTACTTTCTGAGCGGCAGGGACACGAGCCCTTGGCCGCGGTGACGGGGAAGGTGGAGTAGAGTCTGCTGCACAGGGCGGGCTAGATGTGATAACAATCGCTTGTTGTTGCCCACCTGTAGTTCTTGGTGTCCTAGGGGTCACCTGTGAGCTGACAAGTGTCCAAGAGGTTGCAGTCTGCCTGACAGGGCTAGACAAGGTTGACGCAGGCTGCTTACTTGGCTCCAGAGGGGACGGTATCCGTAGTCGGCGAGATGTTGTTATCGGGGCTGGTGATGTGATTCTATCGTTCTCTCTGGGCGTGTCTTTGGGTATATCTTTGGAGGCTCTCGTTGACGTAGAGCCGAGTTTCGTCGCTCGCACAAACTTGTTAAGTGCACCAGCAGACATGCCCGTCTCTAGCCCAGGCTTGGCCTTTTTCGACTTCGGTTGCACAGTTCGACGAGCTGGCTTGTTGAGGTCTTTAGTAGCCGCAGAGTAGGCAAGCGACGGCACACTGATTCTTGCCAAGGCTTCTAATGTCCAAACACCCAGGCACTCTGAAGGGTCAAACGGGGCAGGCGATTTCTTCGAGCTCACAAGGGCCTCCGTGCTGTCTTGATCCTCGACTTCGTCATCACTGTTCAATGCCAAGCCGCTTCGCCCTTGCAAGATATTTTCATCTTCCTCCTTGGACAAGTCGATGGGCACAACTTCGATTGGAACGTGCTGGAGGCGGATCTGGGGAACTAAGTCGTTTGCAGTATCTTTCCTGACTCCCTTGACGCCTTTGACCCAGCCCTCATTGCTATCTGCACCTGCGGCCAGCAGCTTTTGTGTCAAGACAGCATGCGAAATCACTTTGAGGAACTTGAGGGCGCCAACACGGAAATCCCAGCCGAAAACTTCGCGCGTAAATTCTCTGAGGTCCTCATGTAGAATCTCTCGTCTCAGATGAACCTTCTCGCGGATCTCGTCCAGACTGGACTCGGGCGACACAACAGGATGTGTATAGTAGCGCAAGATTTTGAAGTCGGGGAAATCTTCCGGTATTGTCAGGGCTTTGTTTCGTCGCTTGAAGTGCCCTTTTTCGTTGGTTCGAAGCTCATGTGTCAGAGAGTTCCTCCAAGCTTGGACTCCTTCTTTATCAACTGCCTTCAGCCGACAGACATGTTTGCCAAAACCAGCCTTAGCAGCCTCTACAGCCACCTTGATTCCACAGCCGGGAATCCCGTTAGGATCGTAGTCACCGCCGCTCATCAAGGCGACAAGCACCATGCCTTCTCGGTCCAGGCCCTGCTGTTCAAGTTCCATCTCATCTGTATCAAATAGCGAGACGTGTGTCGGTACAGTAGAACGTTTCGATTGTGGACTCCATCGGCGCAACATTCGAGTACATCCAAACATCAGAGCATCGACATCCTCAGTTAGAACGACGTCGACGATGCCGTGCCTTTGCAGCAGAGCGCATTCTGCTTCAGCTTCTCCCGGCGCATCGTGAATGTTGCACCCGAACAATCGGATCAGTCGTTTTGCCTGTGCATTTGCGAAAGAACTGCCCCGGCCAGACTTTTTGTTTCGCTTGATTTCGGGCTTATATGGGCCGTCGAAAACGAAAATGGGTTCGACTGGACATGCTAATAAACGAACAAGACGGTAGAATAAAGTTCGAATTTCGGGGTTGGTGCCGCCTGATCGGTATTAGAGAATGATTTCACAATCTTGAAGCTGATTTATGAGATATACCTTGGGCTGCCTGATTTTGGAACTGCCAGATGGCGATATCAATGGCAATCCGTAAAGGCCGTCCTTTCTTCTCCAAAGACTCGGCGGCGAGTTTGAGTAAGGAGACTCGTTCACCTTCACCAATCTCCTGATAGATCCTGAAATAATTAGCATGATTTCAAAGTGAGATATGTGATTCTTACCCCTTGATACCCATTTCAACATCAGAAAACCTATGAAGCAATCTGCTTCATGCCTCCCTAAATTTGATAGTCGATGATGTAGGTCATGGTTCACGGTCTTGGCCCCACGTCGCTGCGGTTACCAAAACCGTCTGTTTTCTTAGTCGGCAGATCGGCGCTTAAATCGCCGACGTTTGAAGATCCATCAACCAACCAGCGTTAAGTTACACGGTTACGCCCAGGCCAAGCCAGGGCATCTCATCGCCAACATTTTGAGGGCAAGAAAAGGGATAGAAAAAGACACAGAAAAACGCAGAAAATCGTCACTTTATCTACCATGGCCTCAGGCGCAGGCCCTACGCTTGCTCATCGAACTGTGACCAGCATCCGTGGAGGTCCTTCTCAGGGGCCAGGTCCCTCCGCTCCACACACCCCAACTCGCTCTTCTATTACTTCCATCTACGGCTCGCCATCGGCTGTTCGCGCTGATGACGATATCATCATTATTGAGCTAGGCTCACGCCATATCAGAGTGGGGTTCGCTGGCGATACTTCCCCAAAGGCAACCCTTCAATGCAGTCCTGAAGATCAACGTCGTGCTGGAGACTTTCGAGGCTGGCAACTACCAAAACCGTCGGCTGGGTTGCACTGGTCAAAAGAACACGAGTTCTGGCGATATGACTTGAGAGATATTGAGCTTGGCTTATATCAGGACAAACTGGAACGTGTGTTACACGATGCCTTCTCAAAGTAGGTTCTACTCAAAAGTTTCTGGTAAAGGTTGCTTACACCGATACAGATACTTGCTCATCGACTCCAGACCAAGGAGACTTGGACTGGTCTTGGATTCTGGAGTACCCATACCACTATTAACAGCCTCTCTGGATACCATGTTCAGCAAGTTCCAGTCACCTACTATCTCTCTGATGTCAACGCCATCTATGTCTGCCATCTCAGCAGGTGTCAGGTCTGCCCTTGTTATAGATATGGGGTGGGCGGAAACCGTTATTACCAGCGTCTACGAATATCGTGAAGTAAAAACTACACGCACAGTCCGAGGCGGCAGAGCCCTTCTTGACGCCTTGTATAAGACTCTTGAGGGCTTAATACCAGGAGAGCACGATGTCACCAAGAAAAGAGCTATTACTTTCGAAGAATGCGAAGATATCATGTGTCGCTTAATGTGGTGTAAGCCATCAGAGTTCCGATTATCTCAACGGCAGTCAAGCCAGTTGGAGACAGTGGACGAGCAAGAAGAGATCGACGAGGACGAATCGGCGCAAGCTGGCGTTCCCACCGGAGTTGCTCAAATACCCATCACCACAAGTTCTCGTCCACTAACGGTGGAAATCCCTTTTGAGGAACTTGCAGAGGTTTGCGATGACACCTTCTTCGACCCTTCAGCAGACCGAGCAACGTTTGACGACGATGAACTACCCCTACACCTGCTATTATACAGGCACCTTTTGCAACTACCACTAGATGTACGGGCCATCTGCATGTCACGCATACTATTTACAGGAGGTTGCTCCAACATATTGGGTATCAAGCAAAGAATTATCGATGATCTCACAGCCATTGTGGAGAAGAGAGGATGGGAGCCTGTGTTTGGTAAGGTGGTGGAGAAGCATCGCAGCACTGCGAGACTTCATCAACAATCCAGCGCTTCATCTCCGACTGAAAGTTCTCCGCCGGCATCACAAGCTGAGGATGAACAAGACAAACCATCCAAGAGCGCAGCCGATGCAAAGCCCGAGCATGATCCGATCGAAGCAAAGGTTGTGCGACAACGGGAGACGGTCCCACAACTCAAAGGCCAGATACGCGTGCTTCACACTCTTGGGCCTTGGACTGGCGGTAGTCTACTCTGTCAGCTCAAGGTGCCTGCCATGGCGATAATCGATCGGGAAGCATGGCTACAGCAGGGTGTTAATGGAGCTTCTCGACCCAGTGAGGTGGACTATAAGGCGCAGCAACGACAAAGCGTGCAGGCTGGAGGATATTCTCGAGGAGGTGGAGGGCATCACGGCAATTGGACGTTGGGAGTATGGGGCTCGATATAGCTCTAGGAAATCTAAGATATCATGACATGAAATGAGAAGATGTTTGTATCTATCGATGGAGGTGGTGGAAATGGAGAGCTACAGGTTGGTAGAGGCAGCAACTACATAACCGGCCAGATAGATACCCGACCAACTAGCAAAATAGCTCTAATCGACTCAATTATACTATTAGTTCTATGCCAAGAATGAATGCTTTTTCGAAACCTGATGATGTTGTGTCATGGCGGTCCGCACCAGCTCGGGTAATTGCATTAAGCAGGCTCTCCACTGTTAAGGCTTCGGCTGCCGACGTCAAGCTCCAAACTCGCTGATCAGCTACAGAACCTCAGTTATGCTTCATATGAGCTGCTCACCAACAATTCAACAACCACCATGAACAGGACATTACCGCGTCTACGGTGTCGCAACCTGCAGACGAGGCTACACAAGACTCAATATCATCCAGTCTTGGCCCGCAGCTTCGCAGACGTCAAACGACCTCCCTCGGCGCCAAAGCCAATTGTCGATATCAAGCACATTCGACAACATGCTGAGCTTTATCAGCAGACTTGCGTAGAGCGCAATTATCGCAAGCAAGCGCAGAACCCAGCAAAAATACTAGAATTGCACGCCAGATGGCAGGATCTCCAGCGACAAGGCCGCGCTCTGCGTGAGCGATCGAATCTGTTGAGGCGTCAACTTGCAAACCCGGCGACTAGCAGCGGCGATGAGGATCTCAAAGAAGTGCGCCAATTGACCCGTGAGCAGATCCAGGATGAGGCTCGACAGCTCAAGCAGGACCTTTCCGCCATTGAAAAGGGAGAATCGCAGGCGGTTACTCAGATGGAAGAGCTTGCTTTGGAATTACCCAATCTCACTCATCCAGATACCCCCAAGGGAAGTGAGTTTGAGGTCATGAGCTATATCAACGATCCACCCACTTTCACAGAATCCCCCGAGGATAAGATCTGGCGCTCTCACGTTCACATCGGCTCTGAGCTTGGTATCTTCGATTTTGCAGGCGCTGCTACTGCCTCCGGTTGGGGCTGGTACTATCTCCTCGGCGAGGCTGCCCAACTTGAGCAGGCCTTGGTTCAATATGCACTTGCTGTCGCAACTCGTCATGGCTGGACACAAGTGTCGCCTCCCAGTATGGTCTACAGTCACATCGGTGCTGCCTGTGGATTCCAGCCCCGTGATCTCAACGGCGAGCAGCAAGTCTACACAATCGCCCAATCGGCCGACGATGCCGAGCGCGGTGTCCCTGAGATGTGCCTCACAGGAACCTCCGAGATTGCCCTCGCAGGAATGAAGGCCAACACCAATCTTGACTCCGAAGATCTGCCTCTTAAACGCGTTGCCGTTTCGCGCTGTTATCGCGCTGAAGCCGGAGCTCGTGGTGCGGACACCAGGGGACTCTACCGAGTTCACGAGTTCACCAAGGTTGAGATGTTCGCATGGACAACACCAGATGAGGACGCTTCTCAAGATATCTTCGATGAGATGCTTGATATCCAGACCGAGATCCTCTCCTCGCTCGGTCTACACTGCCGTATTCTCTCAATGCCATCTCACGACCTCGGCGCCTCCGCCACCCGCAAGATCGACATGGAAGCTTTCTTCCCTAGCCGTCGCGACAACTGGGGCGAGGTGACATCAGCCAGCATGTGCACAGACTACCAGACCCGTCGCCTCGGAACACGAACCCGTCTCGATGGAAAGCTCGCTTTCCCTTGGACTGCCAACGGTACAGCGCTGGCTGTTCCTCGTGTGATAGCAGCTCTTCTGGAGAACGGATGGGATGAAGAGGCCAAGACTGTCGCAGTCCCAGAGTGTCTGCGACCATGGATGGATGGCAAGGAAAAGATTGGTCTCGGTGGTCGTCGCTCTAGCGTGGATCGCGTGTAAGTTTGGATGAATGGGATGAAGCATGGCTTTGATTGCATGCGTGTACGAGTTGGGAATCTACGGAGGCACAACTGTTATGAAAATGATATCATATTTAATACGAAAGGCAGGGCGTGATTGATTTGTTCAATACATGTTATGAACTTGAGATTATTCTCTATCGAAGTGGCGATCTACCACAAGTGATGCAATAGATAACTATAACTTGCATCCTCTAATACATACAGCGCTCATTGCCACATCAAATTCTTCACTTTCCTCTCCCATCCCGGCATCCGAAACTCGATCCCTGGATTCCCTCTCCATCGATACCACCCACACATCTTCTTCATTGCCCCAAGCCACCCCAACTCTCCTCTTCTCCAAGCTTTACCTCTTGTCCCATCCCCTCGATGCTGCACCACATACACGCCTCCATCGGAAGCCGTAGTCAACTTGGCCTCTCCACGCTCTGGGTCGCCGCTGCTATGGTATTCCCGTCTTCGCGGTGTGCGGTTTGCTTGGAATCGTCTATTATGGTCCAGATCGAGAATTTCGGTGGCTGCTACCTCCATCCATACATCCAATGTTCGGAGGTGATCTGCGTAAATAACGAGTATTGCGCAAATCGAACACAGGCCCGATGCAAGCCAGAACACCCAAAATGATGAACCCTCGGGGCCATATGGGTTCTGGATGGAGAGAATTCCAGATACGACCGTCAAAGGCAGTAGAAGACCACCAAGGTAGGCTATACGATCAAGACTCCGCGAGTTGGCATCCTTGGGCTCATCCTGCGCTTGCTGGGCGTGTGCTTGAAGTGCGACTGTAACAGAAATCTGAATGCGTCTTTGAATACGTTCTGAGAGATTTGCCCAGTCCGCGGATGTGATTGTACTGAACTCGCCTCGACGCTCCATGCTTCGTGTGGTATCGGCATTAGTCTCAAGGGCGCGAGCGATGGTCCATTGGACATCAACTAATTCAGAGCCAAGAGGAGGTAATGAATCCATTTTTTGAAGCCATGCGTCGTAAATAATCTCTGCGACAAGATCTTCGATAGGTCGTATATCGATGAGAGCTTGCCAGAGGGAATCTTCCAGACCCGATCGCTTGAGGGGTCGTTTCCCTTGCTTCATACTGTCTGGCCGAGTGTTACTCGGTAACCTTGAGGGCCGGTAAGGCCTTGGAGATATGCGAAATGGAAGACCATCGAGAAGAAGAATAGGAAGTCGTTCCTTAATCATGAGTGATGCGCGACATATCCTAATGCCTTCGTCTTGATCAGAATCATCGTCGTCGTCCTTCTCTTTCGTCTCATTCTCATTCTCTTCCAATCTTTTCCTTCTCACCTCCATCTCAGGAAACTCCCAAATCCACCCTCCCCTCTTCTTATCCAACTCCATCCCTAATAACACGCCCATGTCGCATTCGCCTCTCACTACAGCCATCTTCCGCCAGCCCGGTCTCTCCACCGCCGCCGTCTCTTCTTGGAATTCATCAGCACTAAGTATTTCCTTCTGTCGACGGGTTTGTGTGCTCCATTCCAGGAGATAAGGTCGGGAAAGTTGTGGTCTACCGACGCCGGGAATGCCCCGGTCTGATGAGTACCGGCGGGTCCGGTGTCGGGGCTCGCGAGCCGGATGGTGTCGTGACATAGACTCTTGTTCTTTTGTGAAGCCAGTGATTGAAGGAGAGAACAGATCCAAAAGGCTTGAGCTAACCAGATATGTTGCAAGAGAACTCTTGAGACCATATTAGCTCGATATCGTGGGAGCCTCAGTCTTTTGAGTCTTTCCAAAGCATCTCCTTTTCGGCCTCATGAGCACAACTTCCGTCATGCGAAAGGCTCTCAAGGCGTATCTTCTCCATAATTCCACAGGCAGATATTATTTCCATCTGAGACTTTAGGGGCCTTGGAGGGTCTCAGCTAGGCAGATGTTCCCCTGCGCCTCTATCAGTAAGTGTTTAAGTGTGGTCATGTGCCCGTGTTTTGCACAGATGACCCAGGCGACCAAGAAACATCAACACGCGACATCTTCACCTGCGAAAGAAATTATAAAGCATTTTACTGTCATTTTATTTTCCAGTTATGCGGATATGTCTCTGAGTCATGACGTCCTAAACTCACATTAGTATCTCGGTCAATTGGATCAACATACATCACTTGAGACATCATCAGAATCATGCCTGTGGTTTTATAAGCTAGCCTTCGTCCGCGCATGGCTCATCATCTTTATTGAACGGTAACTTTACATAGCATGGCTCTTTCCCGCTCTTCCCAAACGCCAGACCAGACGCCATTTTGACGGCGATAATCAAAGGATGCTGAGACCTCATCTCTTGTCTCTTTCACCAGCTCTACCCTTCCGTCTCTCTTTCTGCCTCTTTCTCTTTTTCGTTCTTTCTTCTTCCTTCACTCTTACAAGTGACCGTCCAAAGGAGTGTCATGGTGTGTCAAATGACGCTAGAAAAATAGAATAGACGCCCCAGTGCCAAAATCTCAGGTGGTTACCCCGTGCGTATACGTGCGACATGTCCAATCGAGGATCAAGGTCAACTATCAATAACAATGTTCCGTACTTCCTAAAAGTAGCTGTTGGTGTTTCAAATTCATCGGTGGTGATCATCGTCTCCGTCGTGGTGCAAGGTGACACTGTTGAACTCGAGGAACGGGTCGGTAATCTCACCACCGGGTGTGGCCAGTCCACTATCTAGTGGCACTCCCTGCATCGTCCTTGATCCCGAGAGGTCGACACTCTCACTTTCTTTCACATTTCGGAAGTTGACTGTGTCGACTCCTCGGCCAGCGTGAGGAACAATCGGTGGCTTCATGTGTCGAATCAGTGCCCATTGTGTCGTTCTGAAGAATGGATGCGCTTTGATGTCGGATGCACCGGCTCGGGCACCAAGTCGTCGGTTCTCGTCCTTGATCAATAGTTTTCTTATCAAAGATTTGCACAGGCTATATTTGGTTAGAAAACAGACTTATGAGGCTTTGACGTGATACTTACTTGGTGATTTGTGGGGCACCAGAATGGTCTGGGAAAGGAATATCCTCCCTCAGGATATTCGCGAAGGTTGCATTGCGGTTTTTGCCCTTGAAAGGAGTAGTACCGTAAAGCATTTCGTAAATAAGAATACCCAAGGTCCACCAATCGACTGCACTTGTATGGCCACTGCCCTTAATTACCTCCGGCGCAATGTACTCTTCTGTGCCAACAAAGGAGTTCGTCCGGAAGTTGGCGATACATGAGCGGGTGTCGATGGTTGGCAGAGCGTCGGTTCGGGCTCCATTCTTGCCAACAATCATAGTTGGCTTACCACCAGGGTCTGACTGCTTGGACAAGTCAAAGTCTGAAAGCATGATATGGCCTGACTGGTGAAGGAGAATGTCTATTATAATGGTCAGCGGCAGATTTGTAAGCACGACTTTTCAACATACTCTCTGGCTTGAGATCTCGGTAAATGAATCCCATGAGATGCAAATATTCCAGCGCAGCTGTCACCTCAGCGGCATAAAATCGAGCATCCTCTTCAGGAATACATTTTCCAGGTCGTGTTTGAAGAGCGCGGAAGAACTCGCCACCACTGCAGTACTCCATGCACAGGTATAAGTAGTCCTCTGATTGGAAAGAGTGATACAATGTGACAATGAACGGATGGTTACTTGTCGCAAGAATCTCCTGCTCTGCAAGAGCTCGCTTGATCTTGTTTCGCTTAATCATTTCCTTCTTGCTCAGTACTATAGACAGTTAGTTGCAGCCGTAGTAGGGATTATTGAGTGTTAGCATACTCTTCATGGCATAAAGCCTGCTGCTCTTCTTCTCCCTTACGAGGTACACCTTACCAACATCTCCCTTTCCAATAAGTTTAATCTTGTCAAAGCTAGAAGGACTAACTTCGACATTTCGGACCTTAATGGAATTGGAGCTGTAGGTTCGGCGGAAAGCCATCGACATATTGGGAGGGGGTAGAGCAGCAAGAACATCGTCGGGGTTGGTCGACTTGGCCTTCTCTTCGGCTTGCTGAGCCTTGGCTGACTCTATGAGACTAAGCGCGCCTGAACTTGACAGAAGAGGATCTTTACCAAGCTCAGCAGTCGCAGGACGTTCGTTGTTGTTCTCGTTCTTGGAGAACAGACCCTGCGCATTGGGTGCACTGGCGACTCTTCTAAGTCTCCGGGCAAGTTCCTCTTTGGTTTCGCTGGTCGCCTGATCTGTCGCAGTGGTGCCATCGGGTCCCTGAATCTTAAGGGTTGGCGTGTCCGGGGGGCTCGGGGGAACAGAGTCGGAGTTATGGTGACGCAATCCCGGTTGGCCTTGATGGGCGAAATAAGGGTTCGCGTGTGCAGTAGGGCTCATAGCTTCATCCAGCTGGTTGCCTTCACTAGCCACGGTGTGCGCGCGCAGACGACCGACTGTATTACTAAAGAACTTGGTATGACGGGATTTCGATGGATCGGGTGTCGTAGCAGCCGATGTAGTCTTTTCCTTTTCCTTTTCTTTATCCTTATCGCTAGAAGCACTGCCGGTGCTACCTCCAGTGTTCATGCGGAAGAAGTTGCGCAGGCGGTGGCTAACCTGGCCGGGGCCATTGGAGGTCTTTTGAGACGGCATAGCGACAGGTAGCGTGGCTAGGTGCGTCTAGATGGATATAGACGGGAACAGATTTGTTGGGTGTTCGATTATAGATTCGCTTCCATATTCGACAGAGTAGACAGTTGGGAGGGGAGAAAATATTCTGGTTATGATGTTGATAGAGACGACGTGGGGAATAATTGTTTCGCAATGAAGTCGCGGTTGAGAGAGACTCGTAATGGTTCGAGATAGAATATGAAAGTCGGGATTGACTTTGAGATGGAGTAGATGAAGCTGCTGAAGATAAAAAAGTGACAGAGGAATTCAGAGCAGCACCACTGTTGAAGAAAAGGGAGGAAGAAGACAACGGGATCTTCAGAGGAATGACGCTGGCCTTGAGACTGAGACTGGGTCAAGCTATGGGTCTGGTTCTTGATTTGGGAATTGGATTGGAAATGGGACATGGGAATGGGGGCGGCGCCGGAGACTTTTTCTGCCTGAGGCATGACTAAGTTCCAGTCCCCGTAGATTGTAATGTCGACTTCGGCCCCTCTCTATCGGCTGCCCGCTAACTAAGCTCACTTAGTGCCCTCATGTAGCTCAGTTACGTCGCCTTACAGGCACCCTGTGGCTTAGATGCTCACTAGGGATCCTTGGTCCTGGTAACGTTAGTTTAGGCGAGCTTTGACTTCGGTTGATTATCTTACAAAGCCGCTTGCACCTTCGGCAACTCGGTGTCGTCCACCACCCGCAAACTCCGGCTGAGAAATAATTGTAAACAAGAGAGGACGTTACGGATTTAGCCAGGAAACTCAGCCTCCTCCCAAACATAAGGTGACTTTCTCTAGCAGGCTAGTATATCTACCAACCAATCTTTGTGAAGGGTACTGCAGGGCGGACGAGCCACTAAATGGGTAGGGTCAAAATCGGTCACTGCGCTAGAATCATGAGGCGCATATAGCGTGTCTCCAGATCGGAATAGAAACCCAGCGGGTTCCCAATACTGGTTCCCGCGGCCTGGGGTTGCGTGGATTCTCGAGGTTGCCCCTTGCCTCTCTTTGGACGATCCAGTAAACATATCACCAGATGAATGAGGCGACTCAAGACTTGACAACATCAAACACCCTAGTAACCCGTAATAGGCCTATAAGCAGGTAGACAGGGCTTGAGAGGTTGCTTTGTCGAGTTACAGATTTAAAAACGACTGGGGTACGGAGACAAAGCACGCGCGATTTTACAGTACTATCATAGCTTTGGAGGTGGCTTCGGGATCTAGACTCAATCAATCATATCGTGCGAACCTTAATACTCGCCAGCAGAAAACACTGTAATTCCTTAGGTAGTGACATTCATTCCTTTAAAAGTTCAACAGAAATAAAACTCCCCTGGGCCAGTGGCATGATGGAGGTTCAACCATCGTCCACGGATCACCTAGACTAGCCTGCCGCACCAACCAGCACTATGCAACAGAACTAAACGTCAAGTAAGTGAACACACGTAGTTTATTCCCGGGGCGAATACGCTCCTCGAGGTAATCGTACCCACCTGAAGACAACAATAAGCACTGGCATCCATGATGTCAAAGAGGTAAGTCGAGTGTGAATAGAAACAGTTGGCTGGCCACTCACTTGTCGAGAGATGAATGGCCCAACCACTCCAATTATATCTTCAGCGAATACATGCCTACAGAGTGAAGGGTGCGTGGATCCAACATGGTACAAGGCCTGCGAGGTGGCTCGTCCCGCTTTATTGTAGACCTGCAAACTACTTCCCGGGCCAGTATTATAGTTTAAATATAAATGGGATAAATATCGAGCCTGTGAGCTACGATCGAGCAAGTTGCAACAAAAAGTAAGATGTCTACTTAAGCGGCTTAAATACGCAGTTTAATGGCGTTTGATTACCGCCCTGTCCAGAACTACGACGATGTGTTCTTGAATACCAACCTTTTTGTGTGGAGTAAATCTTTTAGCTTTCCCACAAGTGGTCATCATTACGTGGTGACCGAAGTGTCAACGATATATACCTTATTGATCCCGCTTTATCGAATTAATCGGGCATTCCGATTGTACTTCAGATGGGAGACTCGGAAAGGACATGGTAAAATATACACGTTGATGTAGAGCTCGGTAGTAGAAGTTGAGTTACTCGCCTCTAGACGTAGACGGAAGGTCGCGATGTGACCCCCAGGACTTCGACATACGTGACGTTGAGTGATCAAAAAAGGAAAAGTTTCTTGGTCCCAAACAATGGCACAAAGAGCTACGGAATTGAATTCTTTGCTACTTGTCTCTCTGTCTTGTCCATCCCGCGATGTCGTTATCTGGATAGTATACAGCTACGGACTTTTTTCTTATCACCAGCATCACCTATCAAGTACATGAAAGTTATGATCATTTCCTTCTGATTCAATTGAGATGTACTTCCGTTTGTCAGGGCTCGCTGAAGGTTAATAGAAGACACGCGATCTTTTTGAACCTTGTTTCAATAAAATATAAGTACCACTAGATACCTCTTCTCGCAGTCGAAAAATGCAGTTCAGGATCATTCCGGAATCAAACACGCAGACGTACTGTCTTTTATGGTAAGCTTTATATACTTTTTTGTCCATATACAATGGTTGGATATCACATCTACGTTAGATAATATACCGCACACATCATAAGAAGTCTGATAGCTGGCGAAGGTCATCAACATGATGGATCCTGAACCCTACCACTCCATAATCAGCTCTCGGACGCTGAGCATGGCCACTCGAGCGTATTATGTACAGTCCAAGATTTTCCATATTCCCGATCAATTCGGCTTCTTCTCTCCCGGTCCACCTCCGCGTCAGGAATTCGAGGTTGAGAGAGTCATCGGGCTGTTAGTCCTGTTATCCATCATTGGTACCATGGAAGTAGTTGCCCTACTTGTTTCATTACTCACTGGTAACTTTGAGTGGGAGTTCGTCAGGGTCTGTTTAGGGTTCAACTGTATACCGGTTGAGTTCTTTTGGGCTTTGGCATGTTATGGTCCTCGCCGTGACCCTGATTACGACTGGGGATCTTGGGAAGTACGGGACAAGTGATGGGCTCTGTGTAAGCGGCAAGCTTAGATACTTGGGCATACTGTGATCATGTTGCAAAAAGCTATCATATACTCAATTATGCCATGAGTCTAACACATACGACCAAAGGTAGTGGAAAATACGGGATCCCGTCCGCTCTCCCATAGTCAAGCCACTAACCGGCGGATTAGTAGTTGGGTCGGTGACGACCAGCGAATCCCCGCTGTTGTATGTTTTTTGGTGACAGCCGCTTTTTTGGTGTTTTGACCAAGTCGACATCAATCCGATAAGTGGAGCACATCTTTTCCACAGCGTCGACACATTTCATAGTCTGCCATTAACAAAGACGTGATGACCATGTTTTGTTACTTCAGTTGATTCGAGTAATACCTGGCCTTCAGCTTGATAACCTGAGCAATTCTCAGCATTTCTGTTTCTCTGATAATTATGCATGTAAGTGATAATAGAAGCCAGCAACTGGCTATTCGCTCTTCTATCCTTTATAGGAAATGTAATTTAAGTAACCTACTGGGCCGAGCATTTTTTCTGTAATGATTAACGCGAGCTTTCTGATACTTACTTAGAAATTATGACTGTCCTCTTGAGTTTCCGTTGTTCTATCCAAGCTTAACATCAATCATGTAGTTACTTGTGTTTCCCAATACGCCTATCACTAGACTATTAGCTGTTCAATCAAATTTCCTACAAAATACATACATAAACTGTAAATCAAGCTGCAAAATGATTGGTTTTACCAAGAGAGTAATAAATTTTATATTGTATTTGGCTGTGTAAGTGAAGTTGAGGTGAAGATGAGCAGGTGAGATCGCGTGTTTAGACGAGGTACATAAGGTTGTACGCGATAAGCATGCGAAACCAAAGTACCCGCATCGACCAAACGGAGTTCAAATCGAGGCCATGAAGGTCTCCCAATCCTTGTACTCCGATTGGCTCCTTGCCACGGTCTCGCACCAAAACGGAAAGGGCACATCCTCCAGTCCCGTCTCACTAGGTTTATCTGATGGTCTGGCCGCTCGTGTCGTGATCTTCTCTTTTCCCTCCTCTTCATATCTTGCTCGAATACGAACGCTTGATAGTCGGATCCTCCAGTTTCTCCAACTTTTGCACGGGTGTTTTGATAACCATTGCTTCAAATCAAATTCGAAATCATGGCTCGTGGCAACCAACGTGACAAGGCTCGCGCAGCAGGCCAGAAGAAGCTACAGGAAGCGGCCAAGGTTCGTCGCTATACCCAAATGTCACACACATGGTGTACACAACAACTGACACTCTCTTCTTTCTTCACAATAGAGAAAAGGAAACGGCATGAGTGGCACTCAAATGCAGCACGAGAAGGAAGCCAACGCTGAGAAAATGCGACAGAAGCAGGCTGCTGGTATGTCCAACAACTCCAACACCTACAACGAATACCCAATCATGACAACCACGAGCCAATATACCATCCTTTTCATAAACGAAGGGGAAACAGCTAACACAGTCTCGTAGCCGATGCTCGCAAGGCCGCTGAGGGCAAGAAATAGACGACACTGCGATGCTCAGCGTACGAAGACTGCCCGTCTTTACTCGAAAAATCTTCAATTATGTTTCAAAAATGCTGCAAAAAATATGAGAATAGAGATCAGCGCAATGGGAATAGTCGAGGCCGGACACTGTTTGGAATACCGACAAAACGAAACGACTTTGGGTAGCACAGGCGAAGGGGTGCAATAATATGGGTTGTCTTTCAAGATATGATTACAATAGCCTCTTCAATATATCTTTGCGATGATGGTTGCTCGTGATGGCTAAATACGCAGCTCTAGAGTCCTTGCCTACCTTATGGTTGCTTTTGCTCACTTATAGGACAAGGTCTGTGAACAGATGATCTTAAAAATCATCTCTATCTGAATCGTGGAGTTATACCGATTTTCTCTTGCCAGCCACTATACACTGGAGACAAATGCCAGACGTAGTACTGCAGCTTTCTATTCAACGAATGCTGTCATCAAGACTTTAGTCAATAAAGGTCAAGCTACTTGGACTATCGGCATAGACGAGAACGGAGATAATTACGGGTGGTCCCCATGCATCGATACATTTACCAAAGCATTGCCTTAAACGTTGTTGATTTGATCAACCCCATATTAAGGTCACACATAAACTATTGAATCAATTCAATTTCCAAGGGTATAACACGACAACTACTGCAATTCAACATGAAGAATCAGGATTGTCCCATGAATATTTTGTCCCATTAACTAACTAGACCGATCTCCAAACCCGTGAAGATTTCAAATGCCATCTAGGCTACCCAAACATAATCCTAACGTCTAAAACATAAAAAATGGTACATCAAAGTAATAACTCATCGAACCCTAGTCGTCTCCCGTGGTATCAACACCTGGTATCTCTCGTGTCATTGCTTATTCTACATCTTGTATGGCAGAGCACCTAGGGGAGCTGTTAGTCCTTGCGTTTATAGATAAGGGCTCATTGATAACTTACCGGCCATGCCGCCAAACGAATTAATGCCTTGAGCCTGCGCAGGGAAGCCACCAGCTGAGCAGGACACCATGCACACACAGCTGCCATCGGCGCCGATTGTGCCCTGGCCGGGTACGACTCCTGTGGCCTCGGGCTTCGCAGCGTCGGGCGCAGGTGCTGGGGGAGCAGGAGGTGCAGCCTCAGCGGGCTTGGACTCAGCTGGGGCAGCGGGAGGAGCAGGTGCGCCGCCTGTGATGGGAGTGGCAGCACCGTCACCCTTCTGCTTGATGGCGAGCTCCTTGAACTTGGCTTGTGTCTTTTCGGCTGTAGGGTTGATGGAGAAGACCATGCCCTTGCCACAGTGGTTGCCCTGCTTGCAGTAGAACCCTTCGGAAGGTCAGTATGTACATCAGAACGTACTTGGGATTGACGACTTACACAAAGGAGTGTCAACCATGACTTGCATGGCGACTTGAGGAGGAGGAACGACGGTGTTGTTGGGGTTGGCCATGAAGCCAGAGTCCATACCACCCTCCATGAAAGTACAAGGTGTGTCGAATCCAGACTGCGAGACAGTGTGGTTCTGGGACAGGAACTCGAAGACAACGGTATCACCAATAGGAACATCATGCAGCTCCTCAGGTTGGTAGACTAGACCTCCGGGTCCGCCAACAGTAACGGTGTGCTGGGCAGCAGCAGGGGGGGGAGTGGCAGCAGCGTCTCCTCCAGCACCCTTGGTGATGGTTTCAGTAACTGTGACCTTCTCGTTGATGGTGGTAGTCTCAGCGCCAGCTCCGGGGTTCGCCCAGATGATGATGATCTCAGTCTTGTGTCCCTTGGTTATGCCCTCAAGGCCCTTGAGTCCTTCAAGGCCTTTGAGACCCTTGTGAGCTTCTGCTGCGGGCATCCCGGGCATCTCAGGCATTGGGTGATCTCTTCGTTCGGGCTGAGCAAAGTCAAGAAAGCGGGCCAGAGTCATAGGCACAAAGGCGGCCAAGGCCAGACTGGTTGAAGTCTTCATGATGAATGTTTTGGGTATTAAGTTAAAAAAGAGGAAAATGGATAGTAGTTGTCGGACAGATGAATCGATCTAGCGATTAAGGAACTTTAGTATAAGAAGAAGAAGAGGGCCTGCCTTCAAAGAATGGAATTATCTAGGTGCAAAAAGATTGAAGCACGGAGAAGCCTTGGGATGAGAATGGGATATGGGATGAGATATGAGGTTGAGTCGTGGAAATGCTGCACTCTTATTATACTACACGATGAGCGTCCAAACAACCGCCCACTAATCCCCCTTGAGAGACAAGCCCTCAAACACTTGTTCGAAACACGGCCGCTGGAGAAGCCGGACTCTTAGCCTCGCCTCGGTCTCTCGAGATCCGATCATAACCATAAACGTTGCGGTTTCCCATGAAACGGTTATCGATGCGGGGGTGGTCTCTGTGACAGGTACGTCTCGGAACGTGTTTGGTGTTTTGGAGCGTTGCCCCCTTTGCTACAGCAGCACAAATCGAGACCGCCAAGCGAATAATATGCGACAAGTAACGATTGGGGTACTTTCTTACGTAGCGCCGACTATAGGTCGTTTTCCTTAACTAGCCCTATATAGGGTCGCATTCGACGGCGTCGACAGGGGCCTTTTCTATACTGATGAGACTCTGCTCTTACACAGCGAGACAGGTCCGACAAGCCAAGGACGGGTCTAGCCCTCTCCGTGCAAACTAAAAGCTAAACCCAGTCGCCTGAAGATTTTGCGATATTGGTATTGCCTACTGGTATATAGTAGACGTGGCAGTTGTTAAAGCCAAGCTATTTAATGCTCATATTCGCCTTTTAGCGACCCGGAATGTGTTTCACTACTGATCGCCAACGTTGAGGTTTCATCGACATTACCTTATCCCATGAGCGACAATCAGGGCATGCTGAGAAAACGAGGATGTTTCCTGCTAAACACAATCTCTTAATGCCCAATCTACCATTAATGCAAGCGTATATTGTTGGTATTATTGTTAGTGTTTAATTAACTCATAGCCGTGCAATATAATCTCTATGGGCGGCTCGTGAACTTCCGTAATGCACTAGTCTTTCATAACACAAGATGTCAACTTATTTCATCTCCTTAGTAGGCAAAAGGAAGACCTGTAGCGTTCACAGCATCAGTTTTTAGAAACACAAGATCAGAGAGCATATATACCTACACCATACTGAGAATTACTCCAAGACTCCAGACCGCGCAAGTCGCAAGGTATATATCTCATCTTGTCTCCATGGCATTTGCCACGATTCTTCAATGCAAGTCCCTCCTGCAAGCTCTCTCCATACATAATTCTCCGAGTAATCATCGTCCAATCTTGCGCCGTAACATCCACGGGAACTGCTCACCCGAGAACCCTTGCATATGCCATGGCTTTATCGGCCAGATTGGGAGATATCTACCGTTCTTCATGTTTCAAGGATGTATAGTTGTTTCTTCGCTTAAGAGCCATGGTTCTGTTGAGTTTGTTGCTGGCCTTCGTACAACCCTGTGTAGTAACCAGCATAGTACCATGACATAAGGAGTTTCTTGAGATTTTCATCTTGAACTGTTGTAATTTCGTTAGCCCTTATCCACAGAGAATAATGACAAGGAACATGACTTACCAGAGCCCAGGACAGTCTGTATGGGGAAAGAAGGGAGACCTTGAGGCATGGTAGGTCCCTTAGCTTCATTGTGCGATGAAGGGGTTTCCTAAGCTGGTCAGTTATGCTGAAAGAACAGATCGCTGCACATAAAGACACACCTTGTTTTCCTCTGCTGCCTTTAAATCCAGCTCAGTATCATCTGTTTCTTTTGCTTGGGGTTGTTCAGAATCAGACTCTGTCTTGACTGCGGTCCTTAGTTCACATGTTAGCAGAGGAACTCTAACATGAATATCATCACTCTCACTGCGTTTGAGATTCCAGATCACGTAAACTTCCGCCTTTTGCGTGAATGCTGTGGTATTTCTAACGCGAGTCTGTTAGCAATTCTCGTGATCAACGTCAAATGGTGCTTACTTTGTACTCATTCAGGGCTTCATTCCATGAGTCTATCAGAGCGGAATCGTCCCATATCTCCTCTTGACTCGGATTCTCTTGCTTTTTCGACATTTTATAAGTTCAGAACTAAAATTCTAAAACCCAAGATTTCGAAATGAAGTTGGCGAATGCGCGATGTCTTGAGTGTTGTTGAGCTTACACGCAGAAGGACCAAATAAGTCAGATGGCTCCTTTTTGACTTGGACTATGTGATAGATGTGGAAGAGTCACGTATAGCGAGACGCTCAGGTTTCCTGGATATAAAATAAGTTATCTGACGCTGTTTGGTAAGTTCACGTTGACCCAACCATGGCAGCTCAGCGCAGGTTGTAAGCTTCAGAAGCCCCAGCTAGTTTTTAGTGGACCAAGCCGCTGTAGAGACCCCAACCCCCACTATGATAAAGTGATAGCGGGCGATGTCCTTCACCGCCCAAATCCGACATGGCAGAATCCCAATTTTTTTCCATCATCCACGCATCTTTTTCTGCAGGTGTCTAGCTTTTGAGTATCCAGCAACAAGACAACCAAATCAGACACAATGGCACCAGAATTGAGAAAGCGAAAGTGTGAGTGATTCGCAAGCCATCTGGTTCCATGCGCTGACTCTTTTTAGCTGCTTCTGACATTCAGAAGCCCAATGGCGCTGCCAAAGCTGCCCAGCCCAAGCGAAAAGGTGAGCATACTTTATCCACGATGTTGCTTCTTCCCCGTCGCTAACAGAGCCTTTGCAGCCCCCGAGGAGTCGTCGCCTGTGTCGCTGAAGAAGCAGAAGTCTGTCAAGAAGACCACCGTCACAACAAAGACCACTGCAAAGCCGGCGCAAAAGTCCAAGGCGAGCAAGCCCGTCGAGGAAGTCAAGGTCGTCGAAGAGGAAACCACCACGCTCGATATCCCCGATGAGTCCGATTCAGAGGCCGAGGAGGGCAAGGAGGTCCAGGCGATCGTGAAGGAACTCGACTCCGGCGACGAGGACATCACCGAGGGAGACGCCAGCTTCCAGCCCGGACAGGATGTTGGCAAGATCCCCGAGGTCTCCAAGGACGTTCAGAAGGCCACCAAGGGCTACAAGCCGGAGCCTGGTGTTATCTACATTGGTCGCATTCCCCACGGTTTTTACGAGCACGAGATGAGACAGTACTTCGAGCAGTTCGGTCCCATCCTTGCTCTGCGACTTTCGCGAAACAAGCAGACCGGTGCCAGCAAGCACTACGCCTTTGTTAAGTTTGCTGATGCCGCTACTGCTGAGATTGTGTCCAAGACCATGGACAACTACCTTCTGTTCGGCCACATCCTTAAGTGTCGTGTCATCCCCAAGGAGCAGGTCCACGATGATATGTTCAAGGGCGCCAACCGACGATTCAAAAAGGTCCCCTGGAACAAGATGGCTGGTAGCAAGCTCAACAAGCCTTTGACTGAGTCCGCGTGGGCAAACAAGGTGTCAAAGGAGAACTCTAAGCGCTCAAAGAAGGCTGCTAAGCTCAAAGAGATTGGTTACGAGTTCGAGGCTCCTGAGATGAAGGATGTCCCAGCGCCTGCGGCTATTGAGAACGGAGAGGAGACTAAGGCCATTGAGGATGCGCCCGCTGAGAAGGAAGAGGCCAAGGTTGAGGAGGCCAAGGTCGAAGAACCCGTTGAGGTTGTCGAAACAGTTGTCGAGGAGACCGAGGTCGTGACCAAGCCAGCTCCCAAGGCCAAGGCCGCGAAGGGCAAGGCAACAAGAGCAAGCAAGGGTCGCAAGGCAAAGGCTTGAGTTCAGAACTGTTCTGTTCAATTCAATGGGTTTTCGGAGTTTAAAGCGGCATAGACATAGTTCACAGAGTTCCGTAATGAAATGAAATGCTAAGTTGGACCACCACCATTTATCGTCACAAAGATACGCGCGCATGTTTAGAGGTTTCTTTCTACAGAAGAAAAAAGAAGTTTGACCATGCATGATATGTACGCACATAAGCGAACCCATAGCACTCATAGGAAATAAAAGAGCAAGCAACGGGATTATGAAAGGCGTTTTAGTAGTCTACTTCGCGCACGATTGCGAAAAAGCCACAGAGACAATGGTCTTTTTCAAAAATATTGATTGCGAAGGGTAAAATATGTGAAGAGAAAGAGAAGACGGTCGAAGCGCGAGCGTAATAAGAGAAGAAAAACGCATCGCAAGGGTCCACTAATATTACTCAGCGACCTGACTGCCACCCTAGAGCTTCAACCTGCTGCGTATTGCCAATTTCTTAAACCCTCAACTCGAAGAATTGAGAGATTGTGTAGCTTGATTTTGAAAAACCGTTCTTGGTTTTATGCAAGCAATAAGTACTTCACATGGATTGTGAGCATGTGTGATAAATGTAGAATAATCCAATGCTGAGGTGTTCATGTCTTGCTTACACGCAACTTGTGGTGCACCGGAACGACATGTCGATACTCAACTACCTGTATTTTAACATGGATATAACGCAATTAATCGCTTAAAGTTCCGCCGCGTTAATATATATCGAATTTGACAGGCATAAAAAAGCGTAACTTGAGATTGCCCAAGAGGGCGACAGTCGTTGCTGTCAAGGCCAGACCCAAATCGAATGTTTACTTCATAGGGTGTAGATAACGTCTTGAAAGGTCTATTAATGGAACTATACTGCACTGGTCTATGTCTAAATAAGGACACAATCATCAAGGGATGGAGTGAGATGAGCTATTCTAGACAATAAAATAGCCAATCCCAGCCGTGGCATCCCAAATATTTTTGGATCTATACCAGATACTGTAGGTACATGAACCAAAGAGCTTGTATGATACCACAAAGGCAGTCTGTTAAGTATTTATCCATTAATTGAACGTTTTGTTGATTTGAAGAGCTTGTCAATTGCATGACTTACGAACACAATGTTACAGTAGTAGCCGGCCGACAATTCGGACCCGAGTCCCCGGGACGCCGCGGCCGTTGAAACGTCAAGTCGGCGGCTCCAGGGCATCTGGGTACTGGCACCCACTAAATTCCACTGACAGTCAGCAGAGCCCCAGCTGACATACCGTGTGCCTGTGCTGTGCCGTCCACTCGACGCCAACACCAGGGAGAGCCACTCTGTCAGGTATTTGTTCTATACTGCACGGCACTGACACGTACCTACATCCTGCACCCATATCGCGTATTCAACCCCGGCGCTAGGATTATCTGCACGACATTGAACCTCTGGATGCCCGTGACTGGAGCATCCAAAGCTCACCATGTCTTCCGCTTCCGCCGTCGCAACGAACCCGACCCAGGTCACGAATTCAGGTGCGTGCAATCCCTACCCCTGCAATTGAGGTGGAAATGGAGATTCGAGAACGTGTCCTAACCATGGGGCTTCGCTTCACACTCGTGCAGGGTCGTCCAAGAAGAAGAACAACAAGAAGAAGAAGAACGGAAACAAGAACAAGGCTCCCGAGCAACTTGAGACTTCTGAGCCTCAACAGGGTTCATATAAAGATACCGTCGAAGACGAGCCTGACACACCAACACAGCTTGTACGTAGTAATGACGCTTCCCATATCATGCAATTGCGCGCGCGCTGACATGTATCACCACCACAGGAGACGCCAATCGATGCAGACGAAGACGTAAACGAAGAACCTCCCGTTCAAAGCAACGGGCATGCCGTAGAGCCCAAAGAAACGAGCAACGGGCTCACACCCCCTCCGGTTGACGGCCAAAAGGAAAAGCTCGACGATTCAGACACTTCTGCCAAGCTAGAGGCCATGAGCCAGGAACGAGAGGCCTTGCGGGCCGAGGTCGAACAGCTACGGAAGCAGCTCGAGAGTATTCAGGAATCCCACAGCAATGAAGTCACACAGCTCAAGAGCGACCTGGAGGAGAGCAATGCCGCCAAGGAGAATGCCGAGGAGGAATACCAGACCCTTCTCGGTCGTGTTGAAAAGATTAAGCAGACGCTGAGCGACAGATTTAAGCGCGACAAAGCAGAGCTCGAAGAGAGTAAAGAACGCATAGAAGAGCTTGAGGCTGAGAACGAGGAGCTCAGGAATACTGCTGTATCATCTGGAGATGATGTCTCCAAGCTAAAGGAGGAGCTACAGGATGCGACCAGGGAACTCAACACACTCCGGAGTCGAAACAATCTATCAGCACAGAACTGGACCAAGGAGAAGGAAGAATTAATCCGACATGTCCAACATCTGAAAGAGGAGATGGAGACGACCGCAAATGCCATGGGTGAGTGGGAAGTCATCGCCATGGAAGAGCGGTCTATCAAGGAGAGCTTGGTCGATAAGGTTTCGGAGCTTGAGGAGCAAGTTTCTGTCCTACGACAAAACTACGAGAGCGCTACTGCGGATCGAGATAGCCAGATGACCCTCATCGAAAATCTGCAGAACGCCCTGCGCGAGATCCAAGATGCTCGCAAGAAGGAGCTTCGCGACATGGTCGAGACGACCGAGGCGCAGGTCCAAGGTCTTAAAAAGCAGGTGCAGGAAGCCGATGCCCGCGCCAAAGAAGCTGAAGCAGCCAAGCAAACCCTCACACAAGAGCTTGAGCGAACAGCACCCTATGAGAAGGAGGTCAAGGAGAAGAACCTACTCATCGGAAAGCTAAGGCATGAGGCCATTGTGTTGAACGACCACTTGACCAAGGCGCTACGATACCTCAAGAAGACCAAGCCAGAAGATAATGTTGACAGGTGTGTTTACATCATAATTAGCTACCAGGACTCATACTGACCACAACCAGACAAATTGTCACTAACCACCTGCTCCACTTCCTCACCCTCGATCGTGGTGACGCCAAGCGTTTCCAGGTCCTTCAAATCATGGCCGGCTACCTCAACTGGACCGACGAACAGCGAGAGCAAGCTGGCCTCGCCCGTCCAGGCACCTCGACCAATTCACTTCGCCTACCCATGTCACCATTTACACGTACACCCAGCTCACCATCACTTAACGCTGATCTTTTTGCTGAGACGTCGTCTGCAAAGGACAAGGAGTCTTTATCTGAGCTATGGGCCAGTTTCCTGGAGCGCAGCGCACAAGAGGGCACACTAGAAACGCCAAGTAGGAAAGGTAGCACAAGTAGTGCAGCTACGGGACCCGCAAGACCGGAGTCTACCAAGCCGGATGCTAAGAGTTAATACTGAATGTTGGAGTTTTGATATGGCTACTACACTAAAAGAGATGTGAGGAGTGGACACGGTGCATGTTTCAGGGGTTTGCGCAGGGAGGGATATAGCACTCGACATTGTTACAAGAGAAAGGACGAGATATGGGTTTTATGGTTATCGAGGCCAGGTTTTCACGGTCATAGACCTCTATGTAAGAATAGCTCTTTTAAAGGAAGGGTTGGGATAATACGCAGCAGGACAGTTTAGATCCTACCATCGTCCTCCGTTTCTGCATGCAAGGACTGCAATACATTCTTGGCATATCCCTCAGCGTCTCTCGTGATGCTTCCAACGTCAATGCGATTGCTTAACGCATCATTGACTCCTTCCACAACCTCCCTCTCTTCCATTACCTCGCCCATAAGACGCACCTCGTGACTCCAGTAGGCATGACTGCGCGATCGAAGATCCTCGTCACGCAGCGCTGTGTTCTTCACAATGCCAAGTGCGCTGAGCTTGCTCTTGACAATAAGGAGGGCACGGGAAGTTGCCTCGATGCGCTCCACGGGCGAAGGAGGCTCGACGAAGGCACGGTTGGTGGCGGACACGTATAGGAGCCAACCCAATGCTGCATCGAAAGCCGCCAGGGTAACAAGACGCGCAACTCTGGCAGTCCAGTAGAAGAAGTCGACCTCTGAAAGACGCAAAGCGCGAGCGTTGGCTTGGTAGTTATAAGAGTTGACAAAGTAGATATCGAGGGCTGCGATGACACCAGCGGCCATGGTAGCCTTTGGTCGCCATTGGGCACCAGCTCGGCCTGTGAAGGTAGGGCTTGTAACGAAGGCGATGGCGAAGAGGTTGGCGATATGAGGCCACAGAAGCTGCGGAAGGGCATAGTTGAAAAACGTCTTGGGCTCCTCCGAGGTACAGAACGGACAGTTGGCCAGTACTTCAGGGCCATACTGTAGGTACAACAATCGGCTCTCCAGGTTGACGAACCTGCCTCTCAGGGCCTCGTCCTGCTTTGTGAGGACATTATCGGGCCTTCCGACCGCAACTCGGTTGAACAGGACATCGACGGGGATCTGCAGACGGCTCTGGGTTCCAAGGAATAGGTTCTCTGGTGAGAAGGGCGGCAGGGTCTGGACAATGTAACTGATCACTAAGAAGGCGAGAAGGGCGAGCGCAACACGGACTCGAGGCGGGACGGGAATTATAGGAGCATGTCGGGCGTGTGTTGAAGCGCGAACGGAGCGATAGTATGATATGGCCTTTGGTATAAGCATAGGACCAAAGAAAATGACGAGGGAACGGAGACTGATTAAAGTTAGATACCGTACGCGATGCGTATAAGTGGCCACAGGGGATATAGAGCTTCGTAGACAGGTAGCAAATGCTATGGAGCAACTTACGAGTCCCAAGGAATCGCCATGATGGCGAATATCAGACCGAGCTGGTCAGTTTTCTTTGTTGGTTATGGTGAAGTTCAGGTTGAACACGGTTGTTACAAGTCGAGACGAGGCTGAACGACGTCAGTTCAGGAACAGCTTCGCTAAGGCAAAGGTGGCGCCAAGAGCGTCTTCGGCCAATGTGGGGGCATAGACTTTGGTGGGGCCGACATCTCTTTTCCCACGTAAAACCGCCAATTTTTTTTCTCTCTTGTTATCAACTTCTTCTTTCTTCAATTCATTCACTCACCACAAACCGCTCCTCTTCCCTCTTCGTTCGACACCAGCACGATCCTAACTATAGCTCAATAGCGCAATGCCATGGCCCTCGCGCCGTTATTCACAGCCTCCCTCTCTCCAGTGATCCGATCCAAGAAACATATGTACCGTTGGCACTTTCGAAGCTTTGGCGATCTCTCCATGGTCGCGAGAGTCAAAAAGTAGCCTAGATCAATCCCCAAATACCCTGCCAAGGGTTATTCTCTGTCGTGTTACAAAGTCCCAGCTTCGGCAATGAGGAACTTTGCGTCAAATTTTATCTAAGAGATACATCCCCAATCGTAGTCAGGCTTTTTGCTTGTAAAAATAATTGCATGTTTTTTATTATGTGTGCGAGCGAACTAGCTATCTACAACTGCTGGTTGTCTATGATTTCTTCTTCTCCTGCGCGGCGACCTCCTGGGCTGCGACGGGAACCTCCTTGGCCTGCTTCGCGTTGAGGAGCAGTCCGAAGATGCCAACAATCAAGTCGCTGAAGAGAGCGATAACTCCGGTACATGCCAACTGCCACGAGGCAATGCTGACACTTCCGATGGGGGCGCGAGGGAAAGACAAGATCCATTCCGCGTAGTAAGGGAACCAGCCGTGAGGCAGCCAGAACATAGGTTCGGTGGCATACCAGAAGGGCAGGAAGTATTGCGGCGCGCGGGTGACGACGATGCGAAGAACGGTGAGGACCCTATCGAAGTTGGATCGTGCCGCCTCGGTGTTTTTCTCTGTAGTGAGCATGTGTTAGCTATCTCTTCGGTTCCCCAGCTATGGTGCAGAGCGTGTAACGTACTGGTCTTCTCTAGCTGGTCGAGAAGCTTGTCGTGCTGGCGACGCAGCTTTGCCCACCTGGCAAATTCATCCTGACTGCTTGTAGCGTTCAGGTCCCGTCGGACTTTGAGGTAATCAGCCTGGATCTTGCGCTGCTCGCCGGCGGCCTTGGACGTCGGTATGGGGAGGAAGTTGATCAGAGTCCAGAGCTTCTTCGGTCAGCAGCTGTTGCTAGAGTATGGAATAGATTATATGTAACGCACCAAATTGTTGATTGCGGTGGCTCCAATCGTGTTGACGAGGTTGACGACAACTTCGACAACGAAGACGCTGAGCATAAGAGAGGCCATCTTTGCGAATCGGGAGGTGAATGGCGACGTTGTAATGAACGGACAGTCTTTGTGCACACTCGATGGGTGTTCGGGTCCTGCGCCAGCTTGTGCTCGTGATGGTAACGGTGATGTTAGTTTTGGTGGTTCTGTCAAACGTGGTCAAGCCATGTCATAACCCCGTCGTGCCCCGACACCTGCATGGAGCTCCATTCAACCCCTCCACACCACGTTGTCTCCTCTGCACTTACCCTATACTTAACACCTTTTATTTTACTACTCCGTCGCTCGATGCCCCCAATGTCGCGGGCGCTTGACAAGAGTGTAAAAGAGTCTTTAAAGCATGGCGACCATCAGTCTGTGTTTTTGGAGATATCGGATGTTCTGACAGAGGCCTCAGAGAAGCTTGTTGAGATTGAGTTGTTGGGTAAAAGCCATGTACCGGACCTTAATTCAGTAATCCTTCGGGATGATAATGCTGTTGCTATTCCAAAACTACGTCTCGTGCAAGCGTTTATCGTGGCCCAGAAACTCTTTAGGCGATTATCTGCTGCTGATCAAGGTATCTCACAAAATGAGTTGTTGAGATCAACAGCAGTCATCCTGTTAATGGACCCGGAGCACCTGACAGCTGCCAACATGAGAAAGAGGCTCATAACAAGCAAGTTGGATGACAAAAACCTTGAAGATATGCTGCAGCTCGAGAAACATTTGGTGGATAGCTTATTGACTAGCCGACTTCATCGGCATACAAAGTCGCCGACTTTATGGAATCACCGCAGATGGCTGATGGAGCAGTTCCGTCTTCGAGGCACAGTGGTCACAGTCGAGGATGACATCACAAGTATCATCATGATATCCGGAGAACGACATCCACGAAACTACTACGCCTGGTGCCATGCCAGATATCTGATCAAGACTTTCATACTGCCGTCATCAAGTGCCGAAGAAGCTCTATCACGCATAATCACCACAACGCAAAAGTGGTGTTTCGCACATCACAATGATATATCAGGCTGGCAATTCCTGATATTCCTGCTCGACAAGCAACCTTCTGAAACATCATCCGTCTTCCGAGAAACATTGAAGCTCACAGACTCATTCAAGTGGCGCAATGAGTCGGTTTGGTACTTTCTTCGACATGTTGCTGCACGGGGGGCTACCATTACCGACAGAGATGAATTCGAGAGTTTGCGAAGGATACTCTGGGAGAGCGCCGCAGATGGTGGTATCGAGAGACGGACGCTGGAGAGAGCGGAACAATGGCTTATGGTCAGTCAAGAGACGTTGACAGGATCTTGAACAGAAATGGAGTAGTATCAATGCTGAGACTGAAACCTGTGGGTTGCCTCACGGCTGTCGTTCGGATATATGCGGATATGAAACGTAGGATTCTAGATATTGGGAAGAAATAGTAATTCGGTCTTGGTGGGAACACAGACCAAGTTCATCTTGACAATGCGCAAGTTCAAATGACGATCTGCCGTTATTTTAACAACCAAGTCTAAGTCATGATCGGCCCGTGACTAGTAACCTATCACAATCTCACATAACTCTTATCAGAGGTTGTAATGTGCCCTGAAATTGAGCTCTATCATGATCGACACGATCCGAGTTGATAGCGCTGCAATCTGTCAGGGTCAAAATTAAACATCTCGGGATGCATTGACGGGACCCTGCAGTTGTTTCATCAACAAGCCAGGTAGTACCTGGACAACGGAGCTCTTTAGCTTGGGGTAAGCTATGAAGTCATGGAGTCGTGATCCATCAAAGCCGTGGAACAATTAGCGTGAGACTGCATGATCACCAAGAAGCTTGGCATTAAGGCAGTGTAGACATGATACATTTGACAGATGGCGAGGATTAGAGACGATAGATGGAGCGTGCGATCGCAGCTAGATCAAGTAAATACAACAGCGAGTTCAGCGCCTTGTTAGAACACTTGCTCTTTAACTTTATTAAGACAAGGGCTCTACTAATTACGATGCTGTGAGGGCTATATCAAGAAAGACCTGCATTGTCATATAGCCATGGCATACCTAGTCAACGGATATAAAACATTGGAATAAAATTTCAGATCTCTATTATTAGGAATGCGATATGGTCATATGCACCATGGACAAAGCAATCACCTGGGAAGGAAGGCCTCTGAAACCGATTCAACAGTATCTTACCCCTCATATTATCCATATGCATGTGAATATGAAGCGGCCGTTACATTAACCCTGAAAGATGCGTTCAAACCACATTTCCCCGATCTGTGATCTCGAATACATACCGTGCAGCGCTGTAAGCTCCAGCGTTGGCCAAGAAGTATCCGCAGCTAGGTAGAGTGATAACTTTACCGCCTCGTACTCAAAAAAAGAAGCACCTGGCGTGCATTGCAAGGGATTTGAGAGGAAGGGCAAAAACTGGAGTAATGGAGCTGAGTGTTTTGAGGCTCACAGTAGTGTCAGGGGCAGGTCAAATTAAGTTAGTAGCTGGCCGATAAAGTGGTGCCCCTGTTTGACGCGTAAGAAACACTGAGGCACTTGCTTATGCTCCGAGTCAGTTGAGGAAACAAAAACTCGTACTTGACGATCCAATGATCATGAGTCAAGAGATGCAAGTTTAGGGGATATTGGTGTTAGTCAGATTCTGACTGCACGGTTAACTCCAGGGCACTAAACTTCAACTCCATAGCCATGCATCTTGATACCAAAACGGATTTGATATCTTGTGGCATGACAGCAACAGTTCCAAGAACATGATTATTGTACCACTAGATATGCTCAATCTACTATCAGTAATAACTTATAAGACCCAATAGCTTATCCTTCCACACCCGAGCAAGCTTGGCCCTTCTTTCGTGTCATCCAGGATCAATACATTGAATATCAGATCATCAGTTAAGGGACTCAACATGTGAACCACAATATTTCACTTCTGTTCCACAAGAACGCGTGTATTGTTTTCACCATCCACAGCTTAAAACGCCTTAACGAATAGGCTGAAGCTTGTTTTTTACCTTTACCGCTTGCTCCACGTTGCGATGCAGCAACATTTTCGTGCGAGTGCCACTGTATGCAGATCTTTGGAGAGGCCTAACCCTAACGCATCCGCGTCTGCATGCACGTTAACTTATCGTCTCAGGGGCAGAGGCAACGTGAGACGATGGCGGCAAACCTTGTCTCGGGACATTTCTGATAAGGACTGAAAGCAGCATCTTGCATCTCTTGACAGTAACGTCGGTATCATATACTTGGTGATAAAATAAAAATATGAAAAACAGAGAACAAGCATGTTTTTCGGCCGATATCTATTGGACTTGTAATCTCCACAGTTCAAGGTCATGGTTCAAGGTCCAGGTCCAGATCCACCGTAAACACCTCCAAGCGGCTACGAGCGATGGACCACTCAGAGGCTTACGACCCCTGAGCCTAGCAGAGATGAACGTCCGGTGGGCAGCCACTGATGGGCAGAGGCCAGAGCTGCACCCAGATATCACTGAATGGCGGGGGTCTACTGCACGTCTTATTAGGCATGCCAGTCGGTGGAGACCGTTTTACTGCGTGTTTCCTTTGTTGTTTTCAGGTTCTCGACAATCTATCCATTATTCAGGCATGTTGGACACCTGATTCAGTTCGAGAAATGAAGAGTGACTTGATCTACAAGTACTGGGTCTTGTTGATCGTGGAGCCAAGATATCCAATATCCAATTAGGATCTGCTCTAGCCTAGCTTTGGATCTAGATTTGAGGTTGGCGTTGTGAAAGAGATGAGCGAGGTGCCATAATTGTCGCTCTGATGCTGCACCATTGAAATGATGTGTCTATTTTGGCACCTCCCAATCTCTACTGGTCGCCTGCCTAAATGGGATCATATCTTTGGGTGTAGGTACGAATAGCCAAGGTAGACTACAGCACTATCAAGTCACCTGTAGCCCCCCCTCTGCTCTGCTTTGTCTTGCCTCCACTCTCCCCATACCTACCCTGCCTAACCCACCACTTCCCGTCATTCACTTCCTCCAGCTCCAGCTCCAGCTCCACCTCCGTCTCTCCCATCTACGTCTACCTCTCTCGTCTGTACTGTACCTATACCTTAATTCGTAATAATTCCCTCCCTCCTTGATCGTCATTCGGTTTGGTCTTTCCCTTTTCTTTTTTGCTTCCTTTTCCTCGTCTGTTGCATTTCCAATTTCTTTGTTAAACCAGGTCTTATTTGTCTTGCTTTGGACCAGCTCTACCCACCTGGTCGAGTATTCCGACTTCCGAACCTAGCCCTCGAAGAAAGACTCGAACGCCTTGTTCCAAAAGAGACTTGAATTGGTCTCATTGTAACCAAGCCACTTCATTGTTCGGCTTGTGTCTGTGTCTCTCGCATCATCGCCTGTCCTCCAAGCTCGTGTCTGGTTATCATTGGCATCCTTACTGTGCCGCTGTGTTTCCAATGCTGGGCACATAATTCTAATCCTTTTAATACATCTCGCCAGTTCTGGCTCAAGAGGCCTCGCCTCAACATTGCCGTTAATCATCAGCTCTGGCCAAGTTCTGTCTTCATTGACCGGATACGTTTGAGACAAGCTGTGACAAGCTGTTCCAATTAGCATTCGCATTGGTCCTGAATCATCCTTGCTCGACCAAAGCCAGTTCACAGTGATATCTATCACTTCCAGTTCCAAATACAAAACGTGCTGAACAGGCTTTCGTTTTCACATCTCAACATAGTTCCAACATGCGTCCAGGAGCCCTATTAGCACAGTTGGCATTTGCCTCATCTGCCAATGCATTCTATCCTTACAACCCGAGTTGGCGCGTCGATGTAGGGCAAAAGAAAATGGGGCGGAGTACCAGGAGTGTTGGTAATGGTGGTGGTGTGCGTATGGATATCAAGCAGAGATCACCTCAGGTTTGTTGCTCTGAAGAATTGCCATTCATTCTATTGTATTAATCATTTCACTACAGTCTAGACAGCCGCTATCAGAGAGAGCAGCCCACGAAGCAGCACGATTGATCGCCAAGTACACCGGAGGAAATGTCCCAAAAGGCAGTTTGTTGGCTAAGCGCGATAACGAGTACGATGTCATGGAGGCCACGGAATCGACCAAGAAGCACGCCCAAGGCGTTGATCAGGATGGTACCGATTATTCGTACTTCATTGAGGTTGAAGTTGGTTCTGAGAAGAAGCCGATGTATATGCTTATCGACACTGGCGCTGGCTCAAGTTGGGTTATGGGCACTTCTTGTAAAAGCAAAGCGTGCTCGATGCACAACACATTTGGCGCCGACGACTCGGATTCACTCGACATCTCGGAGAAATCCTTCGATATCGCATACGGCTCTGGAAAGGTCTCTGGAACATGGGCAACCGATACGATCACCGTGGCGGGCATGAGCATCGAATATCAATTTGGACTGACAGACACGACATCGGACCAGTTTCTTCAATTCGCCTTTGATGGTATTCTTGGACTCGCAATAAACAAGGGCTCCAACAACAACTTCCTCAACGCCTTGGCTAAATCTGAGGAAGTTGACAAGAACATGTTCTGCGTTGCTCTGAACCGTGCATCTGATGGCACGAACGAAGGCGAAATCAGCTTTGGCTCACCAAACCCTGACAAGTACACCGGCAAGATCTCATACACAAGTATAGGCGAAGACAATGACTGGGCCATCGAGATGGATGATATGGGCTACAACGGCAAGAAGGCGGATGCTGGCGGAATGCGCAGCTTTATCGATACTGGAACCTCCTTTATGTTTG
This sequence comes from Fusarium torulosum, assembly GCA_900312805.1. Lineage (NCBI taxonomy): Eukaryota > Fungi > Ascomycota > Sordariomycetes > Hypocreales > Nectriaceae > Fusarium > Fusarium torulosum. The sequence goes on from ONZP01000142.1 coordinate 89,796, forward strand.
GGTCCCCAGAGAATGTCAAGAAGGTCCACGCTCTTATCGATGGAGCCGAGAGCAGCGACGACATCACTTATACTGTCCCCTGTGACAGCAACGGCAACATGACTATCACATTCTCTGGAGTCGACTATGTTATCTCGCCCAAGGACTGGATTTCCCCCCCTAACAAGGAGGGAAAATGCACCAGCAACCTTTACGGGTTTGAGGTCGTTAAAGGTGCATGGCTCCTGGGTGATACCTTCATCAAGAACGTCTACGCCGTCTTTGACGCGGATGAGCGTCGCATTGGTAAGTTAAGAATATCTCAGTGATTAAATCATTGCTAATAAGAACAGGCTTTGCTACGAGCGCTATTGCGAGCGGCTCTAGCGATGATGACGAAGAAGGAAGTTCATCAACAAAGACCAAGAGCTCTAGCAAGCCCACCAAGACGTCCGACGATGCTGAAGAGACTGGTATCACCACAAACTCCGACACAACGGCCACTGCAGTACCGGATATGGGCCTGGGCAAAGAAACCGTCTCATCCGGCACTGCTACTGCCGACTCCAGTGAGGCGAGCGAGACCAAAGACTCGTCTGCACCCACAGGGCTATTATCACAAGCCCGTTTCACATTCATTTTCTGTATAGTACCATTTCTCGCCCTCCTGGCTTAGAACAAGTCAGACGAGCGGCTTTACATTCTTTTAATACCCAAGACAATCGTTAGAAACGCGAAGAGACGCGTATACATACATTCAGTTTTATATAGAGCACAGACAGATCGTGCGAGGAATTAAGGGACAGCTATCTCGCTGAGCATGGCATAGCACGATGTGGCGAGACGATCGCTAGAATGATACCCGATCCAATGGAGGGAGAACATGCCGGGTTTCGACAAATGGCCACTGAAGCCATACTACAAATACTTTTATTAGATATAGACCATCAGCCTTAATAGAAGTGTTGGATGGACATATATTAGTCTTGTGCTGATACTGCTGTAGGAGAATTAGTAGACGGAAAACGTTATCAAGCATAGTAAAGGCTTATTCTGGGATAGAACTGTCGGTCAAGTTTCCAGCTTCTTGGTGTTTATCCATCAAGCCTGGCCGTTGAAAAGGAGAGTGTAAATTGGACCCCTATTTTCTGTACCCGGTTTTCATAAGGGTCTTTGAGCTTGCAGCAGCTTTACAACAGATAAATTGCAACGTTCATGTAGTCAAAAAGAGCCGTTGGAGTTGCCACATGACTCTTTTTAGCATAGCAAACAAACATCCTGAATAGAATCCTCAACTCTTTATTCATACCTCTTCTGGTCGTCTTGGAATGATCCGTGCCCCTGCATACGCCTAGACACAACTAGTGGACGATTCCAGCACCGACAGCCCGATTTCACAAGGGGCATGCACCAATCCCAGCGCGTATCATGCTGCAATTGACGCTAATGCTCACTATCCTTGCTTATCTGGGGGAAGGACAGACAACCTCCCAATAGCTGAGGCAAGGTAAGGTACGTTTCTATTAACACAAGGAGACTGGACCTTTTACAACTTACAACCACCAAAACGTTCTATCCTTTGAAACAGTCGGTCTTTTTTCCTGCGCCGTTTCCTTATTGACATTTATTTATTCACGACTTACATACGAGCGAATCGAAGATATACAATAGTCTGTCTCCTGGGGGAAAATGTGCACGCAATATCTCGTTGCTGCTCCCCTTCGACAATGACGCACGCCAGGAACGATGGCTCCCCAAACCCGCACGGCGAAGACCGCGGTCTCCTAGCACACGGGAACGACTACGACGACGATTACTTTGGCGTAGGCGACGATGATTATAGCAATGGCAGTGGCAGTGGCAGCGCCGACATGGGGAAGGCCTCGGGCAAGCTCGACGCAGAGGGAAATGGTCAGCCCCGAACTCCCGGCCGCGTGCGCTTCGACTTGACGCCCGAGATCGTCGGTGTTAGCAACGGCGAACCTTTCGGCGGGTTCAGAGATCGGGATGGACGCTCTTCGGACGATGGATACTTTGATATGGAGGAGGCGACGAGTCCAGCGCGGGCGCATCGGGTGCCACTCCTGACTGACATCGAGGCACCGAGCGTGACTCTCGCCAACTCAATGGGCGACCCCTCTGAGCAAGCAGAGCACGAGATGAACCGACCCAAGTCAGGACTCAAATCAGCCTTCATGAACATGGCTAACTCCATCATCGGCGCGGGTATCATCGGCCAGCCATACGCCGTGCGCCAAGCCGGTCTCGTCGGCGGCATCCTGCTGCTGGTTGGCCTAACAGTTGTAGTCGACTGGACGATCTGTCTCATCGTCATCAACAGCAAGCTCAGCGGGACGAGCCACTTCCAAGGGACAGTCGAGCACTGCTTTGGGCAGTCGGGGTTGATCGCCATCAGCATTGCGCAATGGGTGTTTGCGTTTGGCGGAATGGTCGCATATGGTGTTATTGTTGGCGATACGATTCCTCATGTGCTTGTTGCTGTGTGGCCCAACCTGTCGGACGTGCCTGTGATAGGTCTCTTGGCGAATCGGCAGGTTGCGATTGCGGTGTTTGTGCTGGGAATTGGGTTTCCGTTGACGCTTTATCGGGATATTTCAAAGGTGAGGATTATAGGGACCGGCAACATTGGTTGCGCTGTTGTCATGCATGAAATATAGACTAACATTGTGTGTAGTTGGCCAAAGCCAGTACGTTCGCGCTCGTTGGCATGGTGGTCATTGTCATTACCATACTCGTACAAGGTGTCTTGACACCTTCGTCAGAACGGGGCTCTTTTAGCCCGTCTCTTCTTCTTTTCAATGGCGGATTTTTTCAGGCGATCGGTGTCATCTCATTCGGTATGTTATTCTGAACCAGCCCCTGAGCTCACTCATGTCCTACGAAGTCGTTTACTCATATTTATAGCCTTTGTCTGCCACCACAACTCACTCCTCATCTACGGATCTCTCAAGACACCGACCATTGATAACTTTTCTCGAGTCACCCATTACTCGACAGGTGTATCGATGGTGTTCTGTCTCGTCCTTGCTCTGGGCGGTTTCCTTACCTTTGGTGACAAGACGCTGGGCAATGTCCTCAATAACTTTCCTGCCGACAATACCATGGTCAACATTGCTCGTCTCTGTTTTGGTCTCAACATGCTTACCACGCTACCCCTGGAGGCGTTTGTCTGTCGTGAGGTGATGTTAACGTACTTCTTCCCGGACGAGCCCTTCAACATGAACCGTCACCTCCTGTTTAGCACGAGTATTGTCATGGCAGCTCTGATACTGAGCCTGGTGACATGTGACCTTGGTGCTGTATTTGAGCTTGTGGGAGCGACGAGTGCAGTAGCCATGGCTTATATCCTGCCACCGCTGTGTTACATAAAGTTGACAACGCGGAGCTGGCGGACATATATGGCGGGTGCGGTGGTCGCATTTGGTATGGTGGTTATGGTCATTAGTGTGATCCAGGCCGTACAAAAGATGGTAAACAGTGAGTCTCCCCTCGTGCTTGTAAAGATTGCCTTGACAAGAATATCCACGGACAAGTTTGGAGACATGAAACTGACTCTATCACAGGCAAAGATGGACCGGCGCAGTGTGCATAAAGCCTATGTTTTGAGGAGCCCGAGACAAGGATCGCTTGCTTTTTTCGTTTACTTTTTCACCCAAAATTATAACATAACGAAGCATCAACAGAGATAGACCCTTACTGGGATAGCGAACGTGTAAGATAGTCTGCCGAGAGGCATGCGTGACCCCGGAGACACATTTACCGTGTATAAAAGGCGGATGGCGATTTGGTTGGAGATTTATTCAGCAAGCTACGCCAAAGAAGAACATGTGCTGTATACAGAAGTTACTGGCACGGTGTGATATACGCTGTCTGATTTATAGAATATTTTTGGAAGCTCTTCCGACAGATATACTGACGGTTCCTTACTTGTACTTGCTGACAGTAGTAAGTTGAAGAAGATGTTCTTTCCTGTCTTGTTTGTATCGCATATCTCTCTCGACCACCTCATTGTTTGACATCACTTCTTCTTATCATTTATACTTTCTTTGTTCATCGCTCCCGAAACCCCTCCAAGCCCATCTCTATTCACCGCCGAAGCTGCTATGAGCTGTTTCTCACACGATCCTCCACTCCCCACCCATCTCCAACAAGTGCTTTTCAACCTCCACAGCCAAATCACAGCTACGCCTCACTCCTTATCAAGAACAAGTGAGCATCCAGACCACATGCCACGTTGTAACTGAACTGATCTGACAGTATCTTTCAGCAAGTGGAGCAACAAAGTGAAGAAAGGCTTCACATTAGGAATGGAGGGGGTCACACCCACGATCATTCGGACGAATCGCATGAGGGGGTAAAACAAAGCAGAAGCCCGCTATTTGCGCCTAGAGACCCCGCTTCGGGGGAGCATAGCTACGTAAATCTCGTGTGAGGGAAAGGATGATTTGGTTGAAAGGATGTTTTGATGGATATAGTATATATATATATATATATCACCTGCCTAGTCCTTTCCCCTCTTTCTCTTTCTCTTCGCCTAGCTCTAGTCAACCTTCACTGCAAACCCTCACTTCTTACACCTCACACATAACAAACACTCTTGATATCACAGCCAAGATGCAGCCTCTCGTCAACCAACACGACAACACCTGCCCCAAGTGCAACGCCGCCATCGAGGGTGCTGGCAAGACTTGCGGTGCCTGCGGTGCTGTATGTTTAAAACCTCCCCCACCCCTCTATTGCTTCTGACATGTTGCTGACTGACTTCTTCTAGCACTGCCCCGTCTAAACTCCACTTCACCGAGAAGACGAAGTAGACTCACGATGACATGATGAGACGAGACGAGGCGAGTTGAGGAGTTGGTTGTTCATATCGACGTTGGGAATGTATATCATGGAAGGTGATTTGGGGTTTGGGCGGATGTTGTGATGAGGCCGCTGCTTGAAAGCGTCACTCTTTTTTGGGCGGTTAACACTGGGTTGACTTATGCATCGGGCGGTACAGTGCAGCAGAGAATACACTCGCTCATTTATTCACTCTTCAGTTCTTTCAAATAAAGAAACAAGGCTGATATTCACCTGTATTCATCCCCATCCAGAACATCATGCAAACCCCTCACAACCGAAGTGGCTTTACTCGCCTTAACTAAACTAAGCCACTCACTCATGGTGATTTGATCTTAACCAATGCACCTTACCAGTTCATGGCCAAGACCCCCATGCTTGGTGATTGACGGAATTACATCACCCGTACCAACAAAGCCCGAATAGGCTCGGCGTCGATCAAAGGCTCTAGCATGGGATGGGGGCCACATGACTAGACATTGGCACGTGGATCTTTTGTCTTTGATAAGAGCAGTCAATACCGAGGACGGATAAGCATCGATTGGCAATTGATAGCTGGTGCTAAGTTGTGTAACCCGACTACCTGGAGCCCAACAAGCTTGATACAGTTCAAGTAGAGACACGGTGTAAACGAGCATGCAGTCACTTCACATGGCAGATAGACGTGATATACAAAAAATCAAGAGATTAAACAGGCAGGCCCTACGCAATAGATGTCCCATCTCCATGGTCTAAGTAACGGTCTCGAGGCTTCAAGAGAAAAAACGAAAAGATTTATGGCCTGGTCCAACTGAGTTCCTCAGTCAGACCCCATATCCACGCACAAGCAGACACAAACGCTCTCGCCGTGACCAGCCCACGGAGCCTCCCCTGGCTTCCTAACACATCTCCCAAGTGATTCCTCGCCTGTAAGCCTACACTGACAGGCCGGGCAGGAGAGCAAGGAACGAGAGTACTCCTCATCCTCCTCCTCAACAGTCCCTAACAAGAAAAAAGACATCTGGCCCACCTCCCCCATGCGCGACACGCACATACATAAAACAAAGGTCCCGCTCGCCTGCCAGTGGTGATAATAAAAAAGACGAGGTATCTGTCGGTAATAGCAACCTCCTGCGACATTCAGGAAGTCCAAGAAACCGTGGGCTCCGCCGACAAGAAAACCATCAATCCAGCGAGAAAGGTTGGCGCGTAGGCCGATGGACCAGACATGAGCGAGACGATATCAAACTCCAGATTCCGAGAAAACCGATGTATGTCGACAGCTGTAGCCTCCTTGGCTGCCGCGAACCCGTATCATCCGAACTGCCGGGGCCAAGTTGAGCCTGAACTGGAACGACAAAGGATTACAACGCAGGATCAAGCCACGACACGCGTGTGTGGGCTGCGCTTAGAGGGCTTCCATAACGCCCTTTACAGAACAAGGCACTTCTTGTGCTTGCTGCCACGGGTGCTGCGCGACAGCAGAGCAGCGCGAGTAGCGTGCTCGAACACCTCACGGACACCCTCGTTGGTCTTGGCTGAGCACTCGAGGTACTTGTAGGCAGCGATCTTCTTGCGGATCTCCTCACCCTATCGATGATTGTTAGTATACTTTGACTTTGACGTGAAGTAAGCTGTCAAATCAAGTTCCATGAACCTGAATCGACGCTAACCTGGCATGGGGAATCGTACCTCCTCAGGGGAGACGGGCTTCTGGCTGGTCTTTCGGAGCTCCTCGATGGTCTTCTGGTCGTATCGCAAATCCTTCTTGCAGCCAACAAGGATGATGGGGAGACCCTGGCAAAAGTGCAGAACCTCAGAGATCCACTGTAAAAGAGCACGTGTCAGTAAAGCTGTATAGGCAGTATCTGGTAACCAGTCATCTGGCCAATGAGGGCGAACAAACCTTCTCCTGAACGTTGTCGAGAGAATCGGGAGAGTCAACAGCGAAGCAAATCAGGATAACGTGAGAGTCGGGGTAGGACAGGGGTCGAAGACGGTCGTAATCCTCCTGGCCAGCAGTATCCCATAGGGCGAGCTCGACGTGCTTGCCATCAACCTCGACATCGGCGACGTAGTTCTCGAAAACGGTGGGGACGTAGACCTGAAGGCAGAATTGTCAGTAAGCGGCCGGTTACTGGCGATTCTTGTGATGGATAAGGTTCTTTTTCAAGCCGCATGACGAAGCATGCGATGAGTGAAAGACATCAACGGCAGAAGGTCAATTCTTACCTCGGGGAAAGTGCCCTTGGAGAAAACACTGTAGAATTGATTAGCATCGAGTTGGAAATTGGTATAGAGCTGATAGTGATGATGACAGTGCAGATAGCGTAGGAGGAAGTTGAGGTGAAGCAAGGGGGCATGCGCCTATCACGATGATGGAACTGATTGCGTCAAACGATGCGAAGCGTCCGATTAAACATGCGACCAGGAGCAACCATCTTATCGCTCTCCTACTACAGACTTGGTCTGCTTCGGGAAACAGATGAGGCCGACGCGGTGATGGACAGGAATAGTGATGGGCGATGGGGACGTTGGTGTCGTGTCGTGGGAGAAGGCCAACTCACATCAACAAACAAGTTTTACCACAAGCACCATCGCCAACGATGACGAGCTTTCGGCGGATCTCAGCCATGGCTATTGATTAGATGTGATTTGGGTGAAGAAGTTGAGAGAAATGGACGAATTTGCTGGCGTAAAGGGCGAGCTTGATTGAGCTTGAGCTTGGGAGATGGTGCAGGTTGTGAGTTTCGCGGAGAGCGGCGGCTGCGGGTCGATGGGGATGTGGATGGGATAGAGAAAGAGGAGAGACGCGGCAAGAGACAGGAGCGTCAGAGGAAGAAGGGGCTTTGGTTTTGGGTGAAATAGGCTTGGGCTTGGTTTTTTTCCCGCCAGGACAGCGACAGCATCGGGCCCAGGACAAGACAGGACAGGATAGGACAGCGGGCAAGCACAGGACAACAGGCAGCCAGGGCAGTTGAACGAACAAAAAGGTACCTCTAAATGGGAGGTGCAAGACGCTGAAAGACAGGTACCGAGTGTCAGAGGCGCCGCTTGCTTTGTGCTGGGGTTCGGGCAGGGTTGTTGACGAGCCGGTCTTTGTCTACCGCACTGTGTTTTGATAGTCACTAACAGGCAACGGCAGCTGAAAATACCAACTAAGGTTTTGGCTATGAATCAGATCCAAGCTGGGGAGGATTAATTACAGGCAGGTATGCAGCGTTTGCCCTTCGACTCAGACTAATTGCGACAATCTGTTATTCTTCATGCTTAATTAGCAAACCGTAAATGAAGTCTAATCACTCCAACCTCCAACCTCCAACGGGGCACTTACTTTACTGATAAGCCTCCTGAGCATCTTTCATTCAATACATGGATCAGAGCGGGCAAACGATCCCCACAACATTAATAGTAGCAAGTGAACTGCCATGCTGTTGTTGTTGTTTGGACCTCCTCCTCTGTTGCTGGGGCTGCGAGCTGCTGGGGCCTGGACTGCCCTGCTGATGATGAATGTTTCCCCTGGACTGGAAAAAGAAAGGCTCACTCTCGCCAGGTATTCTTTCACCGAGAATACCACACAAACGGTACTTTCATCCGATCTAATTACGCGGAAAAAGCGTCCGTCCTGAGGCAGCCAACAACGGCATGGCCCTGGCTTCGGCTGACGGGTGGCAACAACCGCTAACTCAGTCCCCTATTCAGAACGATCAGTGGAGTACGCGCACAGTGCGTGGGAGGCGCGCGTCACAAGCCTCACCCGCTATTTTCCAGGGAGGGAATTAAGTGACCCATTTTATCCATCTTACCGAGAGTGCTCCGCCCAACTTTCAGTGGCAGCTTTGGCAGTCCGCAGATGCGTGGACGGCGGTCCGTTATTTGTTGGTTCTTTCATGGCTCCTTTGACCGTAAAAAGTAGGCTGCGTTGCGTTGCGTTGCGTTGCGTCGCCGTCCTTTTGCGGGAGTCTGAAACAGATCGGGGAGAGCAATGAACAATGCCAACGACAATGATGACGGGAAGAGATAAGGACATCCAATGCTTGCTAATGAGCCAGTCACTAGCATTGGATGACAGAGAATACACCTAGGTATCAAGGGTCAAGGGTAACGGGGCTGGCCGTTGGTCAACAACAAGCCGGTTTCGTTTGATTGAGGGACCGACGGTTGATGAACAATGATACACTGCAGCAGCGGGATTGTCTCTCTCTCTCTCTCTTTCAAGCTCAGTACCGATGTTGTCATCCTTCACAGAAGTACTTACTCTTATTCTGTGACTCTTTGCCGGTCAGTTAGCCCGTTCATTAGGAACCTTCCTAAGTTTCTAGTTAGCAGCTCATCAACACCGCCAAACGCCTCATCCTTCACAGCCATCACGCTCTCTGCACTATTTATGTCGATCTGACGTGCGCACCAATTGCTGATACCTGACTACCGCCTTGCTGTTGTTGGTTTTAACTACTTCGTGCTTTTGATACAATCTCTTCCAGACACGATGGAACATCCTAGGCTCCATAGCTCCGAGGCTGAAACCGTGGCTCGGCTCGTCATTTGAACAGATGAGGCTAATCAACAACAACCAGCCACCGGCTTCAGGGCCCTATGATCGAATCAGTCTCCATGAACTGGTAGGCATGGCCAAGCTCTTAATAAAATGAATCTGGCTTTGGGAGATTTCCAACTGGGATGTAGCCACTTATCACCAACGTCTTTGTTTCTCTTCGACCGTCGTTGCGGCGTGAGGATAGCTCCATTCTTATTAGGCGTTTGATGTTAATGAATTTGATCTCCCACAGGTCACAGTCAACAGTGAATAATGCCCCAGCCATTTCCTTTCACCTCTTCAAACCTCTTTTATTAACTGGACGCGCAATCACGTCTCCACGTCATGATTAATCACCATCTCTTCCACATAAGCATAAGACAGACAATCTACCCAAAGTGAAGCTGGCACAAGCTTCTAGCCCCTGGTCCGTCATGCAATGTGGCCGAGCCTTGGGCGGCGCCATCCCGTATCGTCAAAACCTACGGATAGAGCTACGAGCGTCCAGTCAGAGGGCTTGCAACGGACGGAAAAGTCCTACGCTGCTCCAGAAGTGTAGGACTTTCCGACTTTCTTCCAACCTCCCCTGATTGTCTGAGTGTAAGGACCCTGAGTCTGCCTAATTGACCTGGGCTGTACGGATATACATCACAGTTGCCACTCATGAATGAAGCGAGATAATCATGATAAGCACATCCCAATCGACTCTTCTCTTTTGTTATATCCGCCATTCCGTGATCTTGACCGCCAAACATGTGCTGATCCCGTAGGCCATCCTCAGAGGCCTCTCGTGAAGAATGACCATTGCTTATTATGATATGACATGTGAGCCTATGAAATTCCTTTGAAAATGATGGTGAACAATCCAGTAGCCTGGTCAATGACTCTTATTCTCCCAATCCGATGTTTACTTACGAAGTTATGGTATTGGTGCTTTGTGCCATCTGGCTGTTGTTGGTACATGAAGAAAATAACCGTTGAAACCGAAGGGACTTTTGAATTCAAGTTCAAGCTGCTTCATGAAGCATTCCCTGGAGGATCAGGTATTATTATATTCATTTACATTTACAAAGTGGTCATTTCTGGTTTGACAATATATGCATATGGTATATAATCATGGTCTAATCCTTCGTCCTTGAATAATCTGTCACAGGTACCTCTCTTGCAGCTGAATTGGTATCGGTTAGTTAATTTAGAAAAGTTCATTATCTAAAGACATCATGATGCTGGCAAAGACTGGCATGAGGCTATCATGAGCATAGTGCATAGGACAGTGCGGGATTACCAGCCGCACCCATCCAACTGCGGCTAATTCCGTTCCAGGGTCGAGAATTTCCAGCTCGACCATCCCACTCCACAACGAATTATCGTCACCCCCAAGCGACAACCTCGGCGCCAACAGTTCCATTCCGCTCAATGAGCTGTTAGAGCTTGCGAATCCCCTCGATAATATTCCCGCAGCTCATCCTCCGCCATGCAGAAGCTCGCCAAGCGGGTCGCCCAGGCCCAGCGCCAGGCCGGCAAACGAGCCCAGAAGGCTGCCAAAACCGACGAGATCACCTACAAGCTTCGCAACCGACAAGCCATTCGAGCGGCTGTTTCTGAGGTCCGACAGAATCTTCAGGAAGCCCGCCGTGCTCGACAGGAGGATTGGGAGCTTGGTCCTATTGCCCCCAAGCGTGATCTGGGATTCAATGGTTATGGCATGTTCAGTGAGGGCGTACGAACGGATTGGTCCAACTATGGACTCTACAGACCACGACCAGAGGTTCTGCAGAAGAGGTGTGGTTGGGCTGGCGGTGTGAAGCAGCTCAATCTCGCTGTTTCGGATCGTGTGGTTATCATGGATGGACCGGACAAGGGCAAGATTGATCGCATCAAGTCAATCAACGTTCAAGCAGGACTTGTTACACTTGAAACCTACCACCGGGTAAGCATGGCGTCTTGATGACATTTGCCAGAAACTAATTGATCATAGGCTATCTCTGCTGGTATGTTTGGAAACGACAGCCGCTCTCAGCCTATGCCCATCTCAATCGGCTCAATCCGTCTCGTATATCCTATCGCCAACCCCGAAACCGGAGTAACAAGAGACGTTATCATTCACGAACTCAAGGCCATTCCCCCAAACATGAAGTCTCCCAACATGACCCTTGAGCGATGGGAGCACGGAAATAAGTGGGATCGAATCGTCCCTGGAATCAACGTCATCATTCCCTGGCCTGAGGTGGAGACCCCTGAATACGAAACATACGAAGGCGACTCTATCCGGGAGACTGTTGAGGATCGAACCTTTTACTACAACCTTCTCTCCCCTCCCATGCCCGAGACTGTTATCGACGAGTTGCGAAACAAGTTCTCCAAGTTCCGAACACGTCACGAGGAGTGGTACGTGCAACAGAAGGAGGCGGAAGCGGCCATGACGGAGGCTCGAAAGGAGTCTGTCCAGTCCATGATGACTCCTCTACAAGAGTTCCACGCTCTGCAGCGGGAGAAGCACGCCGAGGAGGGCGAGCCCGAGCTCAGCGAGGAGATGCTGGAGAAGCTTGGTGGTATTATTGCTCAAAGAAAGGAGGCCGCTCTCAAGAAGGCCGGTGTGTCAGAAGTTACGGCTGCGGACGCTTCGATATCTCCTTCACCAACAACACCTCCAACTCAATGAGTAAAAGGAATAGACAATGTGAGGTAAAGAATTGGATAGTGGAGGAGGTACCAGGAGTGGTACCATTAACGTGTAATTATATCTGTGCAAAAATGTACATCATGAGGCGCAAAATAGACGCATTTCCTGTCCCTTCACTGGAGCTGACATCGTGGTTTTGCTGTATCATCCCGACTACGTATTGATGAGACATTCCTTTACCCCTGAAAAACTACTTGAGTTGGAGTAAAAAGACTAGACACGGGGTTATTACTGAGAAACGCGGACTGCTTACAATAGAAATGCTTCAGTTTTCGAGGTGAAGGTGGTGGAGAGATTCATGCCGGCGAAGACAGGAATTATAGATACAGTCCTGGATGGCTCTGTTGTACCACCTTACTATGCACATGACCTAGCGACTGAATTGCAGGGTACGTAACCTGAGAATTATTGGGAGAGTCTCGTTCTCCTTTCCTGATCTTATTATTCTCAAGCACACATGATATGATCATGAACAATGTCGTGTATACATATCTTATAGAAAAATACATAAAGTAAATGAAGGAACTATCAGATTCTACACGACCATCCATCGTACTGGTTACTGAGACTTGGATATGTCATGCTAAATTCTTCAAAGCTTAGAACCTTTCGGACCTGAGTAACCGGCACCATTTCCAGGTGTCTGGCTATCCTCTTTAACAGATCCCATGATAAGCCGATCCTGAAGCGAAGATGTATCATAAATGAAGGAAGCCAACATGAAACCTTCCATATGGGTTCTGTGAAGTTAGTGTCGTTATATAGAGTTGTAAGATAGCTTGTGTATCTTACTGTGTGGTGTCACCCGTAGTAACGGCATAAGTCGGGGTTGAGTTGGACGGCATGATGGCGGTGAAACGATGCAAGTAGATTGATGAAACAAGTGAGATGTTTGGTAATGTGCTGTAATGAGTGTAGTGTATAAGATATCAAGGCAAGAATGAGTAAATAGTTTAGTGACGGTTCTGCTCCATTGGAAGAAGTGGTAACTTTGAATTATGTCTCGAGAGAGCCATGTTTCGAAATGAAACAATCCATACGACTACGAGGGAACTTGAACAATTTATAGGTCATAAAAAGCCACCTTGGAACTGTCATTAATGAGTTACCCCTTGATGAGCCAAAGTTAATGAATGCCTCAACACCATCTGAGATTCGACGCAACACTACGCCCGCAGTCCTAAACACAGCCCAACTACACCGGCGATCCAGATCATAATGAGCAAGACAAAAGTGCAGAGTGCGAAATAGGCAGGATAAGAGTGTAGAACTCGGCCCTGGTGCTGCAGTCCGAAGAAGCGGTAACGACCCGCTGAAGATTTGACGTATGCAGACCATGTGCTGTGTACCCAAGAACCTGGTCCTACTATATGGTGACACCTTATGAGATAGCCACACTTTCTGTGTCACCTCCCCCGCGTTGCATGCCCCCATCGAGTAAAACTTTGCTTTCCGGCCGTCGCACAAGCAGGAACGGGGGAAGTCTGTAAGCCAATGATGCAAAACCACCCATCATCCCAAGATTTTCACTTTCAGCCTACCACAGATGTCGGAGAAGCGGTGAGCTCAAGATTTATAGAACGAATATTGGTCAGGCTGCAAGACGATAGTATCAGTACGAGCCAAGGTTACATCAATGTGTAGGTGCCATATCGACACGCTACGCATCAATCCCACGATGCAAGACTTATACCTGCATGATGTACATTGGTCGCGCAACTGACGCCTGTGAATTATTTCCGGTCGGTCAAGAGAAGATAGAGGATGGATACGACATTGATGAGGCTCTTACAGAACCAGCGGCTCAGCCTCGCGTCAAAAGCTGTAGTCTCGGCCATGATTGAGGCCACCCACTTCTCCAATTATAGCGGTGAGCACTCAAATACCTTCAATAGTGACGCATCGATGATGAAAAGGGAGTTTACGTCCCTAATGATGTTGTCTTGAGACATTGGGCGTGAGTGTCTGTTGGTCGACTTGCCTTTTTCGCAAAAGATATCCTAATGTGGTTGCTGACACTTGTGGGCGCATGAGGCTATGTCTCAATCTGCCATGTGAACATTCAGACTGGGAAGAGCACCGATTCGTTCAACCGACAATAGTTTAGTGGCTGCTGTTGTCTCATTTCTTTTGGTTTCGATGTGTAAGAAAACTCCCTACACCGATGTAGAGGACATATCCTTCTTCCTACTGAACCCACTTGTCTGCCTAATTGGAAGGCTATGCCTATCAAGCCGTGACCAAGACAGTGATCCAATTCCTTCATTAATACCGTCTAAGGGGGCTGGATATGATGGCGGTCAATGGTGAACCTGATAGGTTTACCAGCTAAGAGCGTGGAGTCTGCAGACATCATGATTGAAGTGTAAGCGTACAGCCAACAATAGAGAGATAGAGTTGCACCTTTTTGGTCAGCTTAACACAACTGAAACCCTTAAGTCAGGGCTTACCCAAGAACGATGAAAGGAGTGAAATGTTAGAGTTTATTATTGGGAAGATAACTTGTAGTGAAGGACTATCTAGTTCATTGTTATTGCACAATTGTAATACTAACCACTTAAAGCAATCACTGAGACTGAAATCCCCTAAGCCCAGCATACAAGATTAGAAAGATTCTTCCCGTCCAAGCTAGGTCAATTCTAAGGTATAAAATGTTCATGAAATCAACAGTGACCACGACTTGCCGACTACCAAAGATTGAGATATCCGGTTCCCTTTTTAGAGCTTGCTCTGGTCCTCGGTAAATTCATCTTGATCTGCATTTCTCTCAAACGCAGTAGCAATAATAACAGTCTGGGGGTCACTCAAAGGGGCGTGAAGTAACCGATCTTGGAGTGATGAGACGTCGTAAATAAATCGATGAAGCATGAATGTATTCTCAGACAGCCTATATACGGCAGGTTAGCTTGTAGATACACGATCGCCTCTCATTACTTGCTCTTCGCAATCTTTGGCGGCGGTAATACAAGGCTGAGTATCTTTCGAAGACATGGTTTATAGGTGGTTGGGTGAGTTGTAAGAATGGGAAGTGGGGAGTGACAGTAGTGGTCTGTGAAGAGCAGGTATGGAATTCAACAAGATATTCGAAACCTAAGGAGGAGCCAAAGGGGGTAAAAAGGTTCAGAGTATAGTGTAAGTAGTATAAGATATAGAGGGGAGATCAGAGGGTTTACAAGACACTGATAGGGGAGGAAATGGCTAGTTCTTATAGGCATTCTTAAGCCGGAGCACCGAGTTACCACATGCCGGCTGTGGGTCGACCTGAGAGTGAAGAGAACTGGGGGATGGCGGGGATACGGATGCAAGAGATGGAGATACGGGGAAAAAGGTGATACTGGGCTGAAATGGGCGCTTACAACCAAGCATTAAGCCAACCATCTCCGTCTACCGGCCCCGAGATGTGGATACCCACGCCCCCGTGTGATTCGGAGCAAGTGGGGCTCCCGGCCTGCGCTCCGGGAGAAATGTCGGGGCAGGTCATCCAGACCCGGTAGTTTCTTACGCTAGTTGGAGAGATAATAAATATCTAATAGGAAACTTGGAATTTAGGGATGAGGATAATGTTAGTCAATCTCCTCATGGCATTAACATTATACATATCAGCAGGGAGTTGACAAAGGAAACTACGTGCCCATAGATTCATGCTAAGGCAGGGAACGAGATTTGGTCAGGGAGTAACTTGACACATTATCTGAATAGTAATACATGTTTTAAAGAAAGAAAAAGAGCACGAATAAGTACCCGAACTTGAATAGCCCCCAAATCGTTTAACGCAAGTACAACAGAGCCATCCCAACACTAGTATACACTGCCTACAAAAAAGCTTCACAGCATACTTCGTAGACAAGAAGAAGCTTTCATAAAATCATCAAGGTCTTGAAAATCTTTATCTTTGTGGTTTGCTCCACTGAGCTTGTTCGTAGAGCTTTGGTCGACTGCCTCTGCTGACCTGACGCTGGCTGCGGCCCTGCGAAGGAGACGCTCTTGAACGGAAGTCGTATCGTAGATGTTCAAAGCTAGCATCAAGCTGCGAGGCCCGGGGCTGTGTCATGTTATTATCAAGTGATTAGGGTGCCATTTTTACTGACGACTTCTGGTTGTTCGCTGGCTTGGCCTGACTAGATGGCCTACCAGTAGCCATTGTAGATGATTGCACAAGATGTTGTTTTGGAATCTGTCAATGAGCTGCCTCGGTGGAGAAAGCTTAAGATGAGCTTGAAAAGAGTCTCTAGGAGGTATTCACGCCTGAAAGCGCGAGTGTGAACAAGTTCGCAAGTGGAGGAGTGCAATTGAGGTTGGGACCCGACCAGCAAATAGTTGGATTGACGGCTCTACCATCTTCTTATATACTTAGTCTGAACCAATCAACCCATAGAGATCTTCATTAACGGAATTTTCGGCAATCTCTTCGATGTCCAGCACTCAAGGCATTTTGCGAGACGATGAGGCGCCCGCAGAAGTTGAGTTGATGTGCCATAGCATGAGGTCGACAGTTTTCCGCCTATGTCTCGCGTTCTCAAAACTAGTCTGTAGATTGAACTTAATCGGAGCTGTCATATCTGGTATTTCGATAAGGGGTCATTGTAAATTGACGTTGAACAGGTGTGCAATTAGAATGCAGTAGTAGTGTGTTTCCGCGTGAGAGAAGAAATTTGGTGGGTTGATGTAGATCTTAAGTTGACCACATTTGGAAGAGAAACTATCAAAGCACAGCGACAAGGGCATGGCTGGATTCACTACTCCGTAGGATAGCTAGGGGTGAAAAAAAAATACACGAAGGGAATAGGTGGGAGATCGACGGATTTGGGTGTGAGCGATTCTCATGTTCCCCCCCGAGGAAGAGATATCAAATGCACTGGCTAAACCAAAATTAGGCGGCCACGACAATGGCTGGAAATTGCTTCTTACAGCTGACGTCTGAGACAAGATGGACTAAGTGATGCTGGTGTCATACGATCCGGCACCATCACGAAGCCCGGAAACATTACCAGATCGGCAGTATCCGATTTTGGATTGTTTAATTTAACGACCTGCATATAAGGCAGCGGCATGTCACCTCACATCGCAACTGGGTGCACCCATGTCGAGCCAGCAGCATGGACCCCCAGATCTCGGTACGAACACTTAGATATACGTATTATCAGCTAGCCACTGTTCCTTTCAAGTTTTACCTATATACTGGATGGCATTGGCTACGTATGTAATTCTCAAGGCCAGCCCGCCATCACTGCCCTGTTTATGCCAGATACATGCTTCCACTATGTGCAACAAGAAACTATCCAATCAGTAGCAGTAGTCTCGGTTTCGAACTATAACATCAGTTGTTCAATAGGCTACTTGACAACGGCGAGATAGAATTCAGACTCAAGCAGAGATGGCACAAATGTCGACTAGGATGGTGGGATGCCTCCTCGACTTGATGATGAACACGTTGGCATTCAGATGCAGCCGTTACTAGTGTCTTCATTGCAAATCTTGATCGCGCGCTCTTCTGAGACTTATGAGAACTGACAGAAGCAAACTGAAGCTCAAACTTCGCCTAACTTCACTTCGTCACTTTATCGTAATGAATAAGTGACATGCCCCTTTGTCTTGCATATAGTCAGACCACTGCAAGCTAAAAGCACAGACTCAAAACTTTTAGACCCAACTGCCAACGGCAGTTCTGCTGCAGCCACACAATCTTTCCCCAGGGGGCCAGGGCCAAAGTAGATGAAGTTGCCGATGGATGTCATATATGATAGAATCTACTGAGAGATAGATTGTGCCTTGGCGGCAATTTGCAGTGGCCGAGTCTAACAACATCTTTTCTGTTCAAGGGCTGAACGGTAAGCCCTCAGGTTGCTGGCGGTGGCTTGGCGAAGGCTCAGATGTTTTGTACACTTCGTCAAGGACTCGGACCAGCATCCGCTTGAGGTGGTTGCTTTTGCTTTTTCTTTTGCTTTTGCTT
>ONZP01000143.1:0-23574 GCA_900312805.1 Fusarium torulosum
ATACTAATTAGTATAAAATACCAAAGAAAATTGTTATTACTACACTGAG
Organism: Fusarium torulosum; assembly: GCA_900312805.1. Classification (NCBI taxonomy): domain Eukaryota; kingdom Fungi; phylum Ascomycota; class Sordariomycetes; order Hypocreales; family Nectriaceae; genus Fusarium; species Fusarium torulosum. The sequence goes on from ONZP01000143.1 coordinate 50, forward strand.
ACTATATATAAGAATACTGAAAGAAAATGAGTTTAATATACTAATACTAAGATTCTCTTAGTTAAGCATATTAATACTTGCCTAATATTTTTATTATTAGTATTTAGCATAAAAGAATGCTAGAGTATTCTCGCCACCCTGCAGACTCCCCAAAGACATCACGCACCTATCGACACTCAGAACGTAACAGGTTCGCCGACGCCGTTCAGTCACTCCCCGTGAGAACATTGGAATATGATGTCAATTCTGTGGAAAAATGCCAATTTTTAAATACCGGTCTTAAACTCGTTTTAAAAAAAAGTCACATCAGCAAGTTCAGTCGCTCTTAAGACAAGGCTGAAAAAGGGCACTCTGCTCAATCATGCCCTCTTCGTTGTGGGCTTCGAGCCAGGAACGTCTATTTTCACTTCTGCCAACCTACCCAGCATCCTCCGCCACATTGACGAAGCCTCCTCATCCGCGGTACCCTCAGTCAAAGTCGCCCGGTTCCCCACCACGACCAAGGCTGATTTGGCACGAGTCAACGCAACATTCATGCGTCGCATATCTTTCAAGAAGCCAATCTCGCGGTGATCGTTGCACCGCACGGTCACAAAGACGATGATGTCTGCTTCACGTCCTTGGAATCCGTCAATGCTGGATACCTCAATGTTGTGCGGTATACTGGAAAGCATGCGCTTCAATACCTCAGCTTGGCGTGCGTAAGGAGTGAGCACCACAGTAGAGTATGAGGTCGTTTGGTCATTGGGGTGGCTGGTTAAGAGTTTGCATATGTGGACGCAGAGGTCTGCCTGGCCTGGGTTCTCCTTGGACTTCCCTGGCAATTCTTTCGAGTCGCAGTTGATAAAGATTGCTCGCTCATGATCTAGTGTAGCAGTATTCCCTTGTCTTTGTTGTGACGCCACTTGTGGAAACGGAAATTCAGAAACACTGAGTGGTCTGTCTTGAATGGTGATCCCTGACTTGAGTTTACCATCATAAAACTGTTCCGAGCTGAACTCGCACAGCTTGGGATGCATGCGATATTGAGTATCGAGCATCATTGTCTTCAAGCCACCGTCACCAGCCGAGTCATCCACTTTGGTGTACAATCTCTCAAAGAGAGACACGTCAAAGTCCAAAGCAAGTGCCGTCTGATTGACTGTAGGACGAAGTTGCACATGGTCGCCAACCAGAATGGCCTGCGAACAACCCTTGACGAGAGGGATTAACGAGCTCGGCTCCGTTTGTTGAGACGCCTCGTCTACAATGACGATGGCGAACTGCTCAGAGCGAAGGAGTCCGATTCCTGCTCCGCTGCACGTCGTGAAAATGGTGTCGCTGCGTTTAATCATCCCTGTTGCTTTCTTCATGGCTTTGAAGTTTGAATGGATTTCTTCTCCGGCCATTGCATCACATGTATACTTTCGCAGATCGTCCGCAACCTTGCGCACCTACAAGTTGTCAGCTACATAACTCAAGAATGAACCCATCCACCTGAGAGATGTGCATGTTACCTCAGTTGATACTCTGACCATATTTGGCTGGACCTCCCTGGCTACAGGGTTTGCGCGAAGTCGTTCGATATATCGACGCATTAAATTATCCGCCGCATTATGTGTCGGTGCTGTGATCAAAAGGCGGGCGCTCTCATCTGCTGTCTGTAACGCGCATATCATCTCGACGATCGTCTCAGTTTTGCCTGTCCCAGGAGGGCCCCAGAGGCAGAGGAATGAGCTATTCAGGGCTAACCTGATAGCCTCGTTCTGACTCTGGTTCAGCCTAAGAATGCTAGTGTACACACGCTCCGGCAGCACGGGGGATGGTGATGAAAGTCCGAGAATAATATCGGCCACACCACAGCACTCTTGTTGGCAAATGTCGAGAAGTTTGACCGCGTCAATCATTGACTTCGCGTTCACAAATAGGCCACAATCTTCCAAGGTCCACGAACAGTCTGTGAAATAAGGCGGCAGCGGATGAAGACACTCAAACCGTGCACGTCCGGTCTCTGAGAAAGCCACCAGAGCATCAATCGAGTAGTTACTTCCTACCAGCACATTCGATGGAAGCGATGCTGTAGTCAAGCGGACATGCGATGACTTTTTGGGTGTCCCCGTAAGATCAATCCTGAAGTTAGCTTCAACCACCTTGCCTGTCTTGTCTTTTGCATATGGTTTCAAGTCAAAAACCCCTGGTAGATGCTTAGCCACATTTCTGGCCTCTTCAATGTGATCCAAAGCGATTGCGATCAGGTTGCGCATCAAGTGCTGGGCAACTTGTGGCTCTGTAGTTATAAACTTGGGGGCATTAGGTTGTAAGCAGTCCAGAAACAAATCAAGGGCTAGGTCGGTTGATCGTATGGTCAGTGCTGCAAGTTCAATGATATCCGCCAGGTCGCTGAGAGACAGACTCCCGGGTGAGATGCTGGAAAGGACCTCTGTTAGAGGCCCTAAGATAAAATACCCCATGGCGTTTGCCGAGAGAATAAAAGCTCGCATAATTGGAAGGAATGAAGCTTCCAAAATCCCTCTGAGATCTTGTTGCCCAGGTGACTCGGGCATTGAAAGGATCGGGACAAAGGCAATAACCAATGTTGGCTCGGCGTCTAGTATTTCGACCAACGTTTGAACGAGTGGTCCTGCCTCAACTACAATGTCGTCGAAGTTATCCAGAATGTGTTTGAAGCACTCCAGTAGAAACCCTTTATCGTTGCTCGATTGGATTGTTTTGAACAACACCTTATACTGCTCTATCGACTCGAGCCGCGTGAGTGGTTCAAGGTCCCCATGCACAACAATCTGCCTCACCCATGGTGGACTTGAGGACGACAGTGCATCGCTTCGACTCGGGACAGTATACTCTTTCGCTTCTTCTGAGAAGAGAGGCAAAACCTCAGTGGTGTCAACTTGTTCAAGCCAGAGATCAAGGCTCTGCATGGATGCGACATCTCGATTGCTGATAATGTAGACTTCCTATTTCCAGTTAGAAATAAACCCCAAGGTGTTTCACGTAACGGACACTCACAGCAGCTGTAACTGGAGAGCGGTTTACTCGCCCAATATGTGTCTGAAGCCCCCGGCTAAATTTGTCCAGAGCTATACTTGCGCAAATCTCGGCTTGGTTGCCCTGGTTAACAATGTCTTGTCGCTTCCTTCTTCTGTCACCTTGATTCTGTGTGTTTCGGTATTCCCCATTGTTGTTGCCAGGTCGAGTGATAAAGATCCAGGAGTTTGCTCGCTGCTTCTCAAATAGCTGGAAGACAGTCCCATCACAATAGAGCTGATATTGCATTTTAGTTGGTATTGACAGACGATGCTGTCTCTCCGGGCCTTGAGAATGAGGGAAAGCGAAAAGTCGACCAATATTGTCGATTAAGCAGTCTTGAGAGCGCTCTATCTTCCTAGGAATGTAGATGGCTAGGGATAGCCGCTCATGGGGCTGAAAAACAATGAGAGTCCGCTGAAACATCTCCAAGTTTGTGGCAACGGCATCGTGAAAGGTGGCGAGGCGGTCCACTGAGGAATCATAAGTCCTCTTCCATTTAATGCCAGGATGGTCCAGGTGGAACTGTTGCAGCTCGCTAGTTTGTAGTATACCTGAAGAGCACAAGGCGTTGAGGACTAATCCGGGAGCGCTTGGCGACGATGGTACATTGGTGAGTACCCACGCTTTCTGGTCTGACGTGAGAACGTTGAAGTCGAAGAGGTGAAGTAGACTCTCGAAGGAAATCTTGTTCCGTCGGCACCAAGTATGCGCCCATTGAATACACTCAAACTCAGTGATCGCAACGTCTTCACGACTCAGAAGCAGTTGTATCGCATCGACATCGTGCCCAGTAAGATCCCCTGATGCCGAAAGTGTCATTCGTCGTATCTGTTCCTTTGAGCCGTCATGAAGAACATCAAGGATGAAAGGCGGAGCACCTTCAGCAGGCTTCGGAGGAGAATACAATTTGTCAGGGATGTGGATGCGAATGTCATCTACGCATTGCGAGAAAAGCCGGTTCAATTCCTGACACTGCGCGCTCATGGGTCCTGTTGCCCTGGCCCAGTCGAGGTATAGGTTCTTGACTCGACCAAGGGAGGCATTCGTGTATTTGGCAAAGTACACCAGGCGATCGTCGTCAGTAATTGGGTGGAATAAGACTGGGTCTCGGCCACCGGGGTAGAGAGCTGGGGTTGAGACTGTTGATGGAATGAGGTCTTTATCCCAGCATACAAAGACTAGATCAAGTCAGCACAGGTCTATATTCAGCAGCAAGCTGTACTTGCATGTATCGCCATCAAGATCGCCACCAGACATCAAATCCGCAGCTGGGCGTTTCCCTCGTGTCGAAAAAACAATACAGTCCACAAGATGTGCTAGTTCTGGGCGCTCAACAACCTTGAACTTCTGCCAGTCCCCAGGGTGAAGGCACGGGTTTCTGATGACGGTAACCTCGGTATTCTTCAGCGCATAAGGCTGTCCGTTTCCCTCCAACGTAACCTTGACGGCGCATTCTCCTTCTCGCAGCACATCCCAGGCGTCGCAAACACCAAAAAGAAGTCGGGACTTTTGCACAAAGATTCGACATCTCTGCTCATCCTTCTTGTTGAGCATTTTAGAGAGCTCGCCGTTGATGAGGCCATGGATCTGGGGTTTCACCTTTTCGGTTCCGTCTAGAAGAACACGCTCGGCGAGGTCTGGCCGGTTGACATAGCTGAGGAAGCGGAAGGCGTCGAGGGAGTTGGTTTTGGCGCTGTTGAGTAGACAAAAGTGTTCGTGTTGTTTCGAGAGCAGCGTTTCTTGAGAAATTCCTAGCGCGTGGAGCAGGATGATGGTCTCGTCGTTGAGAAAGCCATACGAGAATGGCTAACAGGTTCCAATTTCTGTTAGCGAAACATATTCTGCAACCAATCGGCAGTACGGGCTACGTTACCTTTGAGTAGTCGACTACAGCGAATGAGTGATCATCTCCACCACTGAATTTCTTCATCGACTTTCTGAACTTGAGTAAAGCTTTCTGCTTAGCCATACGAGGATCAAGCGTTACCACACCCTTGTACCCACGGTATCTAATTTGAAAGACGGACGGTGTGTATCGGGTGCCGTGGAAAAGGATTTTCGTTCGTCGCGCAAGCTCGTGCGCAAGTTTGGGCGCGATGAGTCCACACCCATCAGTGAAGATATAATCGGCAGTTTCGACATCTGCAATATCCTCGCATCGGTCAGGGTTGATTATCAAGGCGGCTGTCGCTGAAGAGAAGAGTAGACCAATTCTCTTTGCCTTTTTACCCACCGTCTTCATCTTGCTGAAGTCTCCCAAAGCCTCGATTTTCTTTGAAATCTCTTGCTTCGACATAGCCAGAAGGAAACATGATCGCGATTTGAGCTGGCTGTTGCTGTGGCCATAGAAATTGTAGTGAACGCCATTGACCGTAATGCCAGCTCGTAAACATCTGATGCTGTACTCTGAAACTTCTTGCGGGGTACGTGGCTGGAGATCTGGAGCTGGCGTTTGCTCTCTGGTGGCGCCTCGAACAAGCGGACGAAAGCGTTCAAGGGAGAAGAGAATAAAGCGGTCGATGGAGTCGTTGGATGTGGCGCGATTCCCGTTGCTGTTTTGAAGCTTGAGGACCATCGAGTGTTTGCATTCTTGAAGGTCAGTGGAAATGCTGATTGCCTTGACAAGGTTATGTTGCTTTAGATCGGAGGCAGAGGGGAGATTGGGCACGCGAAAGTCCCACACGGCATCATCTAGCTGCAAGGTTGAGAGCAATGTGTGCTGAAAACCTCTTCCCTTGCTTTGAGAGGCCATCTTGCTTCTGCTTTCGGCGAAAGGATCAAGATGCAAGTGAGAGAATCTGTGATGCAAAGAGGAATCAAAGAGTCAGCATCAGCGGTAGTTGACGATAATTGGATGAGTGTGTTACACAAATGCGCTGACACCTTTGACCCCTCACTTGTTTTGACTGTGAATCACAACTCGCGTGAATCATCCTCGATTGCCGTAACAATGACTCCAGACGCGATTATCCCAAATATTTACGTCATCGGGCCACAGTCAACAGGAAAAACAACACTCGTCAACAAGCTGCGCAATGAGTTGCAGCACTGGCTCGCAGATGCAACAATAGAAGCACCACAGATTGTCTCCGAAGTCGCGAGAACCGTACTCACGAAACACAAATACACGGCCAACGATATCACGTCGTCAACCGATCGATGCCTTGAACTACAGAAACTCATCCTCGAAGCTCAAGCATCAGCTGAGAAGGAAGCTCTGCTACACTCCAGGTGGTTCATATCGGATCGCTCCGGTTTTGATCCGCTGGTCTACGCGCGAGAATATGTATCCCCTCAAGCAGTGGTGGAGATGCAGCAGCTACCCGCCTGGATCGAAGTAAAGACTAGACTAGAGAACTCGTTGATCGTGGTGTGTGAAGCAGGTACGCCCTGGCTTATGGATGATGGTGTGCGTTTGATGCCTGATAGTGAAGATGCTTGGATTAAGCTATCACGAGACTTTTGTATGCTACTGGATGAGACTGGGTTCAGTTATTGTGTGGTACCTCGTACTATGCTGGGTCTCTCGGAAAGAGCCGAGTTTGTTCTTGCAAAGTGGGAAGAGAGACGGCTGTCACTTAATCAATCACTATCAAAGTGAAACTAAGGAGGAAGCAGATATTGAATACTTTATCTTATTACTATGATAGTTACCCGGCGGCCTCATTGTTACCTGTCCTTGGGAACGGTCCAACAAGGAGCACCTTGAACCCGATTATGGGATATGCTTTGGCTCAGGCCGCAAGTCTCTCGTGCTATAAGAGTCAAGCTCGACAGCAAAAGTATAATCCGCTCGAATGCCTCCCTTCTGCCCATCAGCCAATATTCCCCTGTCCGAGTCCCCATCACTCAATCGTTCCCAATCATTGTCCCCGCGGTTGATGTGGGTAGAGGTTACGCCACGGTCGGTGGGATTGGTAAAGGCTCGCTTTCCTCCTTTGGAACTGCTGTTTCCAATCTTTCCGCCACCGATAGTCACCAAAGTATTGGCGTGTGGAGTTGCTGTCGAGGCTTGTGACTCTTGTCGGCGTACGCGCTTGTACAGAATGCGCATGGAAGGCAGCGACGCTGCGATACAGCCTACGCCGACTTCGATGCAGGAGAACAAGACGATGTGGCCAACGTAGTCTGAGTATCCGTCAGTATGGAGGCCTAGTATCTAATCTATTCTGCAACTTACATTTGAGATTGTCTTCTGGTGTCTTGTAATGGGATATGAACGGGGCTCGAGCGACGGTGGCAATAGAAGCTCTACAACTATGTTAGCGATTATCAACATACGTGCAGTCTGGAAGCACTTACACCGAAGCTAAAGAGAGGAGGCAGAGCACCTGCAACTTAGCCCTGATGGTCATTTGCGTTTTCCAAAGTAGAATTCCAGGTAGCACAAAACAACCGACATCGGTAACAATACTCGTCGCCGTATTAGTGTGACTAATGCCGATAAGAGTCTCCATACTGGCACACGTAGCCTTTCCTTCCAAAACAAGAGCCGTGTTCCAGTTTCCTTCGATCGGTCGACAAAATAGGAGGATACCAAAGAAGGTGACGCAGAATGACGCCCACGTAAGAGCGAACAGCGCCCAGATGGAATATCGAATGACGGGGATAGCCTTTGCTGCAATTCTTCGGAGCGTGACGCATACGGACGATTTGATCAAGGCGACGGCGCTGACATATACCGTGATCCATATGATAAAGAACTTTTGGCTTTCCGACTGCATCCATGCGTTGAGTTTGTTGTCTTTGGAGCCAAGTCCTACGGAAACAGCGTAGACAGCAATGCCTGTATCTGCTATGTAGACAATCTGTATAGGCATCGTTAATTAGTAAAGACCATGCAAAAATGGCCAGGTGCGTTTCTTACCATGCCGGATACTATGAGCCAATCGTCCAATCCGAAAGTGTTGTCACTGAGTCGAACCATACTGCGGATCCCAACAGCGATGGCAGCCAGACCAACACACACCAGAATGACCACGGTCGTAGCCAATGGGAAGCCCTGCAGCGTCACCGCCCGTATGTTTTCGTCAATCATTGTGACTGGAGTGCTCTAATTCCAGCCTAATAGCTCGAATCTATCCCAATGCACAGCGTCCTTCGTTTGGCTTATCTCGACAAAAAGAGCCTTCTGAGGGAGCGAAAACAGATTGCAGAATCATTCCCGAATTAGGGCAGAACCTGTTCAAGTATTGTGCTAAGCGAGTTGTTTTCGCATAAGGGGCCAGTCTTGGAAATGTTTCTTGAATCAGGTATCCAAGCGGTGGACACAATCCACCTTGAAACAAGCAAACACTGATATGAGCTATCACCAGTGTCGTTGCCCATGAGCATTCCGTTCCTTCAACTGGTCGGCCCTGAAAGATCCTGCTTATGAGATGAGGCGAACGCGAGAGAGCCTCATCCACTCTTTGCACCTACAACCAATGGAACAAGCCTCTTGATGTTCGAGTTACACTCTTTACATAACTCCTGAGCCACAGCCCTGTCAAAGACGTTGGCGCTTGTCTCGGGGAAGTATCGCAGCGGGTCTTTGTAATATCGTTAGCGGGTCACGGATGGAGTCAATGCTCCCGTTGGAACCTTGCATAGCGAAACAGCTGGTGCTTTGGGCTACAGGCGAGCGTTTTGACCATCAGGCTTTTAGCTTATATGGTAGTATTCCGTTCCTACGCGCAGCAGGGTTTTACGTTATCGTGAGGCAGATGAGCATGAGCATCACATTAGGCGAAAGAGGATGCGTTCCTTCAACCAACTTGTCAATAGACTTCCTGATAGAGAATTGCAAGCGATAGTAGATCATCCATCGTTAGATGAGATATACATTTCTTGATCATCGTCAAAGCGAAGTCAAGTATTAAGCCTCGAATTAGTTCAATCGGTTATTGACAATGAGCTACATACCCGCGAACGGCGCCGGCAACTTATCAAGATCCGCGTCTTGAGTGGGCCGAAGTAAGGATTGCCTCGAGAGCTCCACAAAGAGGTAAATTTTGCGATCAAGCGGCTCCGCAGGCAATTCGTACGCGTAATTCCTTAAATGCTTTTTCTTTTTCTTTTCCCCAAAAATACGTTCATGACTCACAAAATCGTATTCAGAGGATCTCGGGTCGTGTGCTTGAGTCGTTAAAAAGATCTACGGATGTCCAACCAAGCTTTTGGATCTAGATATTGTTATCCATTAATTCAACCCTGTACATGTGCAGCAAAAGCCTCAACTGATCACTCAGGGTTCAGTGCAGCCTGCACGAGGCACATGATCGTCAATAACCGGGGTTTCTTGGCCTTTGGTGCGTTTATTGCAGAATCAGCCCATGTTACCATATCAACCAACATTTCTAGGATAACCATCCTTCCTATCCGCCGCTAATTCCCATGCTCTAGCTCATTGTAATTGTTATATCTAATAGGAGTCCCTTGTGAAAAACGTTCTCACCAGTCTTTGTGGTCACTTTTCGCAAAACTCGCTCTTTGACTGTCGTGATCTTGAGTAGCTGATTGCCAGCCCCTTGAGAGCTCCCCACTTCCTACAGCCTCGATCTCAGTACTACAAATATTCAAGCCATGACCAATCAGCGAGAACTAGGCGTTCGGCCTGTTGGGACAGATCCAGAGACCTCTGATGAGGTCATCCAACTTTCAGATCTGGACCATCTCATGCCCAAACTCTACGTACACATGATCGAGATTTTCGAGTTACCAGAGAATAGCATAAAAAACTCCGTCGTCAAAAACCTCATCAGTGGGTTGGAGCGTGCGCTTGCCGACTACCCCATCTTGACAGGTCAGCGCAAGAGTTCAAAATGTCATCTCTGTACTATGCTAACGGAAGACGGACAGGAACTCTACACTTTGACAATGAATCTGGTCGCATCGTTGTGAAGAAACAGGCAGACTCCTCACTTGCCCTCCATATCAAGGAAGCTATCCCTGAGGACATACCATCTTTTACTTTTCTCGATAAACATGACTTTCCTGTTCATCTTCTTGACTCACAAAAAGTCCTTCCTACTTCTTTCGTTGGCGCTCGTTTCCCCGTTCCCGCAAGCGACATCTCTTCTGTCGGTCCAGCAGTCGGAGGTGCACAGATAACCTTCATTGAGGGCGGACTTATTCTAGGTCTTGCCATTACACATCAGGTCTGCGATGGACCAGGATTTGAGACTTTCTTAACTGCCTGGGCACGATACTCATTCGATGCTGCGAACGGAGCGTCACTTAACGGAGTGGCTGAGTCCATATCCGCGATTCCGCCACGCAGCATTTTGTCATTGCAGAGCAAACCTAAACTCAGCTCGGAGGAATTGCAAAGACTAGGTGACAAGTTTCCCACAATGAAACTGCGGGATGGTCCTCCAGCTCCGCCACCGGCTGACTTCAAGATGCCAACTGTAAAGACACGCATCTGGCATTTCCCAAAGAGCAAGTTGCAACTTCTCAAATCCCAGTGCAGTGCTGGACTTGAGCCCGGGTCCTGGATCTCGACTTACGATGCTCTTCTGTCCATCATGTGGCGGGCAACAGTGCGAGCCAAATCATCATTACTCAAGCCGGAGCCCCATGCGCCGTCAAAAGCTGTCCATGCCGTCAATGGCCGCGGGCGCACCAGCCAACCAATCTCAGAACGATACATAGGAACCGCCATTACCCTTCCACAATCAAAGACCCTGACTGTTGCCGAGGTTCTCGGCGACTTGGAGACAACTTTGCCGATCTTAGCGCGTGCTGTACGCGAAAGCATCAACTCCGTCGACCAGGAGTATCTGGCAGACCTTATCAAGTTCGCAGCTGCATCGCCCAATCTCCAATGGTCCGAGCTAGATATGAAGTGGGTGTTGGGTCTTGACTGCATGGCCTTCGATTGGCACACCATGAAGTCCTACCAAAACCACGACTTTGGGTTTGGCAAACCAGCCGCACTAAGATGGCCCAATCCAAGCTTCGAGGGTTTCTTTTTCGTGCTTCCCACAAGAGCTGGAATGAGAAAGAATAGTGAGGATGAGGGCATTGAGGTCTGTTTTGGCTTGGAAGAGAGTTGCTTCGCTGAATTGGAAAAGGACGAGGAGTTTGCCAAGTATGCTGAGCAAAGAGGGTTGGGTGTGTAAGTAGTTACAATAACTAAAAGGCTGGAGCGGATATATCCGATGTACAATAATGTTCACAGCATCAGGTTGGACTAGGAAAACGATGTGTTCTGCAATGAATTGGACGAGAGAAAGTGAACTAGAGCCAACACGTGGTTCAGTAGCTTCAAATAACTGGCCGACTAAATCTATGAGACATCGTTATTTCCCAAGTTTGCTTTAAATGGGTAAACGATGGATATTGCTGTTTTTGGTTTATCTCACTTACGTTTTGAGCATCATGGATTTGCCCATCAAAACAGCCGCCCACATTATCGCCTCAACTTCCCCGCGACTTATACACACAGACAGCCTGCAAAGCTGTAACATTTATTAGTGCATATTCTATAATAGCATCGAATGACTTTTTTATATCTTTCTATGAGACGTTGTCCGAGGTCATCAGATCATTGTTGTCACATCAGGAAATGTCTTACCCTATGCCACCAACAAACTGATTGAGAGCATTCAATTGTCTCTGACCTGTGAATGTTACCTCAAGTTAGATTACCATCTTAAACAACTGTCTTGTGTTATGATGACGAATTGTCCTGGAACGGCACATATCACCTTACGTCGGCCCTTGTTGCCGAACAACGACATTGTTTTACTGTCATATATCCAAGGTACATATAATATAAACTGACAAGTCATCGCTGGGTAGTATCCCGAGACTTCCTTCCGATTTGTCGCCGCCATGAACCTGGCACAGCTTCCATGCGTAATCAAGATTTGGAATTTGGTAATCTCTTAAGAGTCTCGTCTCACTGTCGAAATGGCCCTTAGTCAAATGGAAAATAGTATCATAGAGCCGGCTGTCACCATTGAGGATTGGCAAAATCGTCGACGAAGGAAATAACACAGTGGTATCTAGCTTCCGAAAATCTTGGTTTGGTGCAAAGTGCCAATTGATGAATAAGTTTACTCATGGCATGTTACCATACGACCCTGCGTGCCGAGCGGTCCGGATCAGCGAGAAGAGCTTCGAGATCCGTCTAATGCCTGAACGATATAAGGGCCATATATAGTTTTACTGATATTTGCAATCTGAGCAGACTGCTACCAAATTAGTCTCCCGACGATGACACATACGAGATTTCCTAATGCAGTATGGCTTTTGTGTGTGCTTGAGCTGGGATGCTTTTATCCACATATCTTGAAGCAGGCTAAAAGTACCGTGGTATGATGGTTCGATGTTAAACTGTAATCAACACCACGGTAGACAACGCGCGCTCTTGCTACAATCACGTAACCAGTTATCGGAAAAATACTTCTCTTTGATTGTTTCAAGTTTGGAATTATCTCACTTTGATACGTTGATAATTGCTTTGCTGATACGCGAGTCTCTGACAGCCAAGCTTTCTTTTTCCCTTTATAATACATCGTATTTCGATGCTTGGTAAAAAAGCTTGACAAGGAACTTCCAGGTTCCGAAGTTACTCTAACATTCTTCTATCAGCCCTCGCCCCATAATGATCTTCTCCCACCGTATAAGCGGCCCTTGTAGCGCCTCCAGGGGTCATCTTCTGCCGGATTTTCAGCGTGTCGATCTGTTCGGAAACTCGCTCCGAGTCCCCCCCAATGGAGATCAAACGCGCTCATATCAGCCAAAAGCGTCCCTCCGTGCCTATGCCTGCAACGCTTAAAACGGCAGCGCTGACAATTTTCCGTGCTGTGCCGCAAACGCATGAAGTTTGTTAGAACCAACGCATGGCAAAGGGCCGAGAAAAAAAGGAATGCAGCATACGATGTGCCAATTTGCTTTTTCTTTGTTCCATCCAATGAGCTTGTTTGGCTTTGCCGACTTCTACCGGCCACCTCCCAATTTGTTTCGACATCCTGGCTTTTCTTCTTACCGAGACATTATGACAGAGGGATTCAAGATGCTGGCCACATCGAAACCAATGAGCTTATGGCACCCTCTTTGGACGAACATCGCCTCGTTGCCTGCAATCAAGTGGTGGCGCCGAGCAACGCTCCGGCAATGAGATATACCAACATAATCTCAAGCACTTTTACCCCTGATGCTGACAGTTTCGGGTGATATGCATGTATGGTACCACAACAGATCCTAACTACATCGGCCTGAGTGTGTGTGCCTGCGTGATGTGTCTGGCCCTGGTATCAACAACACGATACATCCCTACATCAAAGCATTGTAGTGGTCGAGCGAGTGTTCTGGCCCGTCTGCCGAAACCGATGGCTTGTCCCTAATTAGTTGTGCTGCTTCTCGATGCGCTACACACAGGCTATATGTCAGACACCCACGGGAGGCTTTGAGATTTAATCGACGCCAACCCCAGGTTCGTTAGACCTGAAATTGTGTTAAGAATTAATTACTCTCCTTAAACTTCAAAGTCTTAATCTTCACTTGTTTCCCAATGCCTGGTGTCGCCAAAGAAGCCGTCGTGGTAAGCTCAGTTGCCCCTCATATACCTATTCTCTTATTGTTAGCAATGATTTGCATCTCCATTGCCTGATTGATAACTCGCTAATCATGATGCATCTCGCAGCCCATCGAGGCCGTGCTCCTTGGGGTATCAGCGTTCCTGGTCCTAGCTCGTCTATCTCTTCGCACAATCCGACAACGTCAAAGCCTCACGACCAGCGACTGGTTTCTTATCGCCTCTCTACTCGATGCCGCCGCTCTTTTTGGAACCGATACGGCCGCGTATAATCTTGGAGGAATGGACGAATACGATCCCAATGCGCCAGAACGAAGCATCGCAGATCAAATCACACTCAAGAAGGTTTCATTTGCAGGAAACTACTTCTACGACACAGGCATCTACCTTCCGAAATTGGCTCTGTTGGCACTTTACTTCAAGCTCATTCCACAGACGTTACCATTGTTGAGAAAATTCCTTTATGGCACGACGGCGATGACGGGTACTTTTATGATGACAACTTGCTTCTTGGATACTTTCTGGTGCGGCGCCAATGTCTCGGTCAATTGGGAGATTGATGGAGCTTGCAGCACGTTTGACTCCAAAGCCGTTTTCCGTATAGATTGGGCATTGAACTTTGTATCTGATCTTCTCGGTGCGTTACTTCTACTCACATTCCGTCCTCTTCAAATGATGAAACTGATACGGCGATGATAGTGTTTGCGCTACCCTTCCCTCTTCTCTTCGGCCTTCAACTCAGCAGACGTTACAAAGTAGGTCTTGTTGCAATATTTGCTTCAGGCCTTATCACACTGGGAGCAAGTATTGGCCGATTTATTACCATCGATACAATCCACGCATGGACCAATGTTTGTAAGTTGCCGTCCCCAACTGATACACGCCAAGTGTTGCACACACTAAAACGTTCAACCACAATTAGACGTACTTTCCATGACAGAAATCGCAGCTGCCATTGTCGTGGTCTCGCTACCCGCACTGAAATCACTCCTCCACGGTCTTGGTCTACGATCTACGAAACAAAACACCACACAGACGGGGTCAGGCTACCACAAGCACCCGTCCACCGCAAGCTCTTCCAGTCACTTCAACAAGCTGTCCAGCGGACGCGACCGCGGAGAGTTGTATTCAACAACCGCCCGAGTGGCAGCGGTCGCTGAAGAAGATTCAGGCAGTGAGGTGGAGTTGACAAATATGCAGGGCATCCACAAGTCGGCCCGTGTAAGCGTAACCTACCAATGTCGTGAAGACTTTGAATGGCAGGGGAAGGACCAAAACGGCAAGGGCAATGTAAAATAGGAATAGTGTGGGCGGGTGTGAGTCTTCAAGGCTAAAGGCATGCAAAAATGATCCGCGAACCATAATCTGGATAAGAATGGCCGGGAATAGAGCTTGGGAATAGACCCAGGGCAACTCATGTACAATTAAACTAAAATGGAGTCAAGACTTTTTTTATTTGATGCGGCAATGCAGATATAATATCGCTGAATGTTCTTCTTCTAGAAGCACCATGATCTGGTATGATTTAGCCACAAATTGAAACCTTGCCCTCACTTGGTGTAGACCAATCTCCTCCCTTGAAAGACCTGTAGAGGATGCCGGTGTCAACACATGCAACGTCTCAACGGTTTCCCCTGCCGAACATGCACCCCCTGCTAAAGTTGTTGGTGCTGGGTTCATTGTCAGTCTGCAAATTTCTACGGGAATGCGTCCTCTTCATACCCGACCAATCATTGTGTCCCAATGCCAACGATTTCCAGGGGTGCCACATCACTCCGTCCTCGGTTCGAGGCATGTCAGGCATATCCCCAGTTTTCCCATGCTTCAAATCCGTGAATCAATGGCGACTGCAACACAAATTTGCTTTTCTCCTTACTTTCCTAATACGTGGAATACGTGAGTAATTGGTTGCTGGCTGCTTACGAGACTTTGCGCCGTACACCTGCAGCGGATAAATCATGCCATTAATCCTCCAGGGACCACCTCAGGGTCACATCCATGCGTTGCAGACATTTCTTTTCTCTCCAAACGAGTGCTGTTGGTAAGTGGCGTCTCCCATGTGTCACTCTAACCTTAAAGTAAGCCTCCGATCCTTCATACCGATCGGTTTTCCTCTTGACCTCTTTCATCAACACTTAGTTTCCCATTGTCTCATTCTAGAGACTGCAAACCTTGACAATGGCGTACTTCATCGACGGAAAGGACTGTATGGTACGGATATCTCCTTGTTTCTCCAATCACTTCGGGCATGCACTTACAACCTTGACCAGATCTCGGAATGGATTCTGCTGGCTCTTGCTTATGTTTTTGTCGGACTTCGTGTCTACGCCCGTCTGTTCCGTGCCCGTGAAAAGCTAGCATGGTCCGACATTCTGCTGATTATTTCGGCGTTTAATGCCTTGGCCCTGATCATCTGTGATACGTTGACGTTCCAGATGGGCGTCCTGGACAACTACGAGGTGTCGGTCAAGCTTTCCAAGGTAAGATCAACCAGTATACGAATACTCTAATCCGTTGCCGCTAACTTCTGCCACCAGATCTCCTTTGCTTCCAACTACTTTTACGATGTAGGCATGGGCTTCCCCAAGATGAGCATGTTGGCTTTCTACTGGGCGTACTTCCTCCCCTCTACAGGCATGAGCTCCGTCATGCGCAAGTCGCTGTACGGTATTACCGCCTTTGTCTGCATCTCGTACATGGTCATTCTCTGGGATGATACTTTCTTCTGCGGCAAGGACGTTTCTGTCCAGTGGTCCATGGAGGAAGGCGCTTGCAGTGTCTTTTATGCGCCTGAGCCATTCATTCTCAACTTCACCCTCAACTTGGCTTGCTACATTGCTGGTATGTTTCTCAGCAAACGATTCTCCCTCTTCATCTTCGCTAACCACCGGGTTTTTAGTCTATGCTCTCCCTCTCATCCTGCTCCTACAAGGTGTTCTGCATCACTCCAAGGGTGTCACTCTTACGTTTGTTCTTGGTGCCTTGACTATTTGCACCACCATCGTGAGATTCATCACCCTCAAGGTCGGCACCGGACAAGAGAACCTCGTTTGTAAGATTGTCCTTCCCTTCATGATAATCAGAGTCTAATATACTGTTTTGCAGATCCTCTCAGCATGCTCGAAATGGCGCTTGCTATTATTGTCGTATCGCTACCTGGCTTGAAGCCACTTGTAGACCGCTCCCCCAAGCACCAGAGTTCCAGCGAGATTGTCGAGATGAAGAATTAGAGTTCAAATTTGAGAGATTATCAGACGTTGCAAGACTGCGCACCTGTTGTATATAGTATCAAGCCATCTGCAGTATTCTGTACTGGCTTACATTAACACTTTAATTTGCATAACTTGATTTCAGAGTTACTAGTGCTATGATTGGGATTCAGTGAATCCGAAAAGGCACAAAACATTGCCGTCACCCATGAGTAACCCCACCAAATTGCGATGAGGCCGTTGGACCTTGGCTCACTCAAAAAGAAAAAAACCGAGAAAGAAAACCGACTAATGCATGACCCAGAGATGGGCGGTACCAATCTATTTCCATCTATTTAGCTCCCGTTAGCTCCCGCAATCTTACTATACCGGTGTCGACGATTCGTGATATGACGACTGCCCTTAATATTCACTTAGGTTTTAGTAGTAATAGGAATTGGGTATCCTTTACCTGGACCGAGACCGATACCAGTATGATCATGTGTTCTGACCTAGCTGGAAAGTTAGCCAAAGACGGTCTTGATCAACCTTGAATGGTTGGTTAGTCAGAAGGAGTTTCATAATTCCGCGGGACTACCAAACCCCGTGGGGTAAAGTCGGACCAAAAGCCGCACCATCCGGAAGCTTGCTTCTTCCAAAGTATTTAATTCGCTGAACCAAGGAGGGGAAACCCCAAGAATAATACTACATATGATATCCTCAACCCAGAATTGAAAAAATACGAACATTCTTCCAAAGCACATTTCTATACCTGGTTCTAAATCAAGATTCTTTTGATCATGGTACGCAGAATTGATATTGAGCAGGGCTGGGAGTTCAAGCAGGTGAGCTCCTTGAACAACGGCACCGCCTCGACTTATCTACCTGTCGGGCAATTTCCCACAGTGGCTCACATGGACCTACTATTCCACAAACTCATTCCAGACCCATACATCGACATCAACGAGTTGAAGTGTCTTTGGGTAAATGATTCGGATTGGACCTACCGTACCCAAAGGATCGGCCCAGTTGACATCGGACCATCGGAACGAGCAATTTTAGTGTTTGAAGGTCTTGATACCGTGGTTGACGTGTACCTAAACGATGAAAACATCTTGTTCAGTAACAACATGCACATCACTCACCGAGTTGACGTTACCGAAATTCTTCGTGGCAGAACAGACTATTCTGTACTTGAGCTAAGATTCAAGGCGGCCCCAGCATATGCTCGCTCAGAGCGCGAGCGCATTGGGTACAAGACCACAAAGACCGGCAGAGGGGTAAACTTTGGTGGCTCTGAGCGACTCTTCATTAGAAAAGCCCAATACCATTGGGGCTGGGATTGGGGACCAGCCGTAAATACTTGCGGGCCGTGGAAACCTATCTATCTGGAGATATATCAGTCGAGGATTGATGATCTTTGGGTGACTCAGAATGTCGACGATGATCTCTCCTCTGTGGTTGTTACACTGAGAGGAAAGATTGAGAACCCTGACAGCATTGATAAAGTTCGAGTTCAATTATCAGATGACAATGGACATACTGTGGTCGAGACAACGATCGAGGTATCACCTGAAAGCGCTTTCCATGGGAAGATTAAGCTCGAGACACCAAGATTGTGGTACCCGTTCTTGTATGGTGAGCAGCATCTATACATTGTTAAAGTTTCTATTCCCGGCCATACACGGAGCCAGAAACTTGGGGTAAGGAGGTTACGCTTATTACAGCACCCTCTCCAAGGCCAACCAGGAACATCATTTGTCTTTGAGCTTAACAACATCCGTCTTTTCTGTGGGGGTTCTTGCTGGATCCCTGCAGATTTTATGCTCCCACGTATTTCGAGAGATGTATATGAGAAGTGGATTGCGTTTGCAAAAGCAGGAAATCAATCCATGATCCGTGTCTGGGGCGGCGGGATTGTTGAGGACGATGCGTTCTATGACATCTGTGACCGCGAAGGAATTTTGGTCTGGCAGGACTTCTTGTACGCCTGCGGAAACTATCCTGGATCACCCGATTTCGTTGCAAATGTCAAGACTGAAGCAGAGCAACAGGCGAAACGCGTTGGACACCATGCTTCACTTGCTCTGTGGTGTGGTAATAATGAGGACTACATGTGCGCGGATGGTGATCGGTGTTGGGAGGTTGACTACAGCGACACGACCGGTCCATGGGACAAGACTACATTCCCAGCACGAGAAATATATGAGCGCATGCTACCATCGATTATCAGTACTTCTGAAACCGATGTTCCCTACTGGATAAGTTCGCCTTACGGTGGTAGCTTCTCCAACGACACGACTGTTGGTGACACGCATTGCTGGGACATCTGGCACGGCAAACTGTCACCATATCAAGACTATAAAACATACACGTCCCGTTTCATTTCCGAATTTGGGTTTGAATCAGCTCCCAGTCTCCGCACCTTACATCGGGCCATCACTTCCCCGAAAGAACGTCATGCGCAATCTCGTACTTTTGACGTACATGACAAAGGTCCAGGTCACCAAAGACGGTACCCAATGTACATGGGCGAGAACTACCGCTTCCGGATGAACCCACTCAGAGACTTTGTTTACTGCACGCAGTTTCTGCAAGCTGAGGCGATGGCATATGCTTACAACTGTTGGCGACGTGAGTTCAGAGGCCCTGGCCAAGAGAACTGTGCTGGAGTATTGGTCTGGCAGCTCAATGACATCTGGCCCGGAGTGAGTTGGGCACTTATCGATGTCGACATGAACCCAAAGCCAGCGTACTATATCACGAAGAAAGCGTTGGCCAAGACAGTTGTAGGGGCAGAGCGTATTGTTACCGCAAAGCCACATTACATTACTACAGGCTATCCCGATGAGAAGTCGAAGCTCGATGTGTGGGCTGTGAACGGTGAGCTTGATGAGCGAACAGTTGTTCTTGACTTGAAGGCATATGGGATAGAAAGTGGAAAGACAGTTGATTGGGCAACGCCTTTCGAAAAGAAGGAATACATCCTCAAAGGAAATCAAACCACAGAGCTTGTGGCGAACATGGATATTCCCAACCCTGACGGAACTGTGGTTGTGGCGTATCTGTATGATGATGTGTCAGGGACGATGCTAGCAAGATGGGTCAGCTGGCCAGAGCCGCTCAAGTTCCTACAAATGTCATCTGAGCTAAAGGTATCTGCCGAGATAGTGGACGAAGGGCGTGCGGTTGTCGTCAAGGCCAATGCTCCGGCAAAAGGGGTCGTTCTGAGTGGTACTGATGGGAAAGGTGAGACAGTGGTTTTCGATGATAATTTTATCGATCTGGTGCCGGATGAAGAGATCAGGGTTGGCATTAGGGGGCCAGCAGGTGATCATATCAATGTCAGGTTCTTGTATGACTGGGAACTGGAGCCTGGATTTGAGCTTTAAGATAAGTATGTTATTCTTATATACGGATGACCTTTGCAAAACGGTCTGTATTTACGGTCACATGTGCATAATCTATTCATTACGAACGAAAGTATAAACAAGTAACTTGAAGTATTGAAATACTAGGACTAGCATGGTATCCTCTATAAAGCATATATCATATTATAAGGATGCCTAATACGTACTAGCTGGTCCCCTCATTTAAATCATTCGCCCTACGTTGTGGAGGCTGCCGCGAGACCGCCAATGTATTTCAGTGGGTGGCGCCGCCAGAAGGCAGAGCCGATCCCCAATATCAAGCCCAGAGTTTAAGGGTTAGAATGACTCTCGAGCAGGCATGCCCGCCGGCATGTCAGTGGGCGTAATATATACTTTTCAAGATTTGATGATTCACTGAAGTGTGCAATTTATATTATGTGTTGTATTTCTTTCTCTTCTTCATTAATACCTGAACTAAGAGATGAGTTATTAAATGCTTCGGCTTATTTATTTATTTTACTTAGATGTTATAATAAGGAATATTAGAGTTTGGGTCTTCTGGCGGGCCGTCCCGTCTTACGCATCTTACGTGGCGTTGGCTAATCCGCCGAACTTGCCTAGCTAAACAATATAGTCCTCTCACCAAAGACTACCCCAGAATGATCTCTTGCCACTCATCACCTACCACACTAAACGCAGTTTTAAATACCTTCCCAAGAGCCACCCGTCGATGGAACCCCTCTATTGGGAAGTGTTCAACAAGTCCCACTCCGACTCCTCCCTCTCCTTCGAGATATAGTACGACCAATCAGGAAACTCATGCTTTGTAAAGTTCCTGGCCTGAGAGATAGCAATGAACTCGAACTCGGCGCTTTCGGTCAAGTCGTTAAACTCATCATAGCCAGCCGTAACGATGTCATTAACGGTCTTGTGTTCGGGGGACGGTCATCTCGAATAAAGAATTTGTCCAAACTGAGACCAAGAGTAGAACATAGATCACAGATTCTAACACCCTTGATTGAAAGCGGTTTTGGCTGCTTAGGGGGTGGTAATTTAATATCCAATGGCGCCGGCTTCGCTAGAGGGTACTTTGGAGGCAGTTTGAGTAAAAGATCAGCATCAGCGATTGACACCGTGTTTGACATCGCGGGCTTCCGATAAGATAAAATGGCTGTCTGTTATTTACCCATACAGATAAGTTATGCGTCTGACTCATAAGGCTTGAGTACGTGGATGAATATGAAAACAGAATTCATCCTGTGCTTATTATTGCCATCCGTGGGGTTATATGCAATCCTTATTACCGCGTGATTTATACCAAGACTCTACGCCGGTCACTCATTGGTCTGCCCCTTAATAGAAAGACGTGGTATATTTAAGCATTTCAGCTTAGAAACGCCTGCAAAGCATATGTTTGGAATATAGTATTTTTAACCAGTTCGTACATGTGGAATAAAACTTGACCATTGCACTGTCTCTTGCACTTGGAGACAACGCTCTTGATCAAATGAGGGCGTCCATAAAGACAGTCACCCGAAACACAGAGTAAGGAATATATAAGACAAACCTAAGAATAAGAAAGCCAACCTGAACTCCCATATAAGGATGTTTGCCATGTGATATATTGTGCGATCTCATAGTTTGAAGGTACTGCCATGGCTAGTATGGGTGTAATTGCCGCCCTTGGTGAGAAATCTCAAGATGGAATATCAGCTAATAGAGAGAGGAAGAAAAATATTATAAAAAGAATTATAAAACTACAGAAAGTATTATAAGTGAATTTGGTATTAATTATATTATACTTATAAGAGAGAATTAAAAGAGAATATTAGTATAAGGAGTAATATATAACTAATTTATATATACTTAAATTACTATTTACTTTAAATTCTCTTAGACGAACTAAAAAGACTAAACTATTAATTAGCTTCTAAACTTTATATATCAGGTTTTACTTTATATGTATACTTATCCCCTTTAAATGATTTAATATAAGTTAGTAAGAGTTCTAGATTAAAGTTTATTATAAGGAACAAATTATTATCGAGTCTGGTAATACCTTTGAAAAAGAGATCTAGCTATCCCAATAGAACCCACAGAAATATCAATAATAGAGGTCCCTACACAGACCAAAAGGCAATAGTAGCTTAAGTCCAATAAGGTTACCCAACCATGTCTACCACCGCAACTCCACTTCCAAAAGGCATAAAAAGCCCCCTAAGAAATATATCACTGGGTTCCTATCCTATGCGATATTTTTCATATGGCATTCGAAGCAGGCGAAGACGACCTTGTATAATAACTCAGTATAATACTACCAATTCAGGTCAATCACGGGTTGCTCTCTGCCAAGAAAGCAGAGATGTTTCATGGTATGGCAAATGAGACTGCTGTGAGCTCCGTGGTTGATAACTCGAATTTAATCAAACATTCTATCCTGAGAAAAATATCACGACTAACAGCTAGCATTTACATCTTTTATAACCCTGATATTATTACTGTAGTATTTTAACATTATACTATCGAGTCTTTGCATTTTCAATTGCATCACCGGGTTTTGTAGCTGAAATAGCAACATAGCGCCAACGCCCGTGGCCTCGGTATGATTCCACACCCGCCACTGTGTTTATAAAATGTTTTTCCAAGCCGAGAAAGGTAACGATCAGCCATGGGATGTAGGCAATCAGGTAGAAGAGGCGCGTCATAGGCTTGATGTTCTCCGAGTAGTCATTCACCACGACATCAGTGAAGCCGGCCTCCTCGAGCATGTCTTTAAACACACCAGGATGCGATAGGTCGTTGGTAGGCATGGCAGCAAAGTCATTGATTTTGCGCATCGAGTTGGCCATGTCATCGGGAGAGTTGTTGACAAACTCGTGGTCGTACTCGAAAAGTGCAAGGCGCCCACCGGGACGGAGCTTTTGGAAGAAGCCCGCTAGGACCGCTTTGGGATCTGTGGCGTGCACGAATGTCTCCATGGTATAGATGCCGTCAAACGATTGATCATCTAGAGACTCGAGATGATGGTAGTCCATGAGGCGAACAGCGACTTGACCCTCGGGCAGCTTGGCTCGGGCAAAGTTGCGCTTGGCTTTGTCAATGTGGTGACTGATAACGTCGATTCCTTGAATTCGGTACTTGAACTTGGTGGCGAGATGCAGCGCAACGTGGCCCACGCCACACCCAGCATCGAGAACGTTAGAGCCAGGAGGTAGGTTCAACAGTTCAGCGAGCTTATCCTCCATGCGCCGAAGCGAGCGGCCAATTGGGAAGGGCCAGCGTGTATTAGGTTCATAGTAGCCGAAATGGCGCGTCCCGCCGAGGAATAGCTTATATCCGACCCTCGACTCGAGGGTAGTGTAGTAGGATTGGAGCTTGGGGTTGGAATTGATCAGAGGCTCGGAATCGGAC